>JAPYYT010002620.1:0-16697 GCA_030522565.1 Ceratosolen corneri | reverse complement strand
TTTTATAAAAAAAGCAATATGCAACGTATTCATAAACTTGCTTTTTCGCTGCATTCATTAAAAAAAATATGTACTACTTTATAACAGCTTAACAATACGTAAATAAACACTTTCAACTAATAAGAAAATAATAATAATAATAATAATAATAATAATAATAATAATAATAATAATAATAATGATGATGATGATGATGATGATGATGATGATTATGATTATGATGATGATGATGATGATAATAATAATGATAATGATAATAATAATAATAATAATAATAATAATAATAATAATAATGATGATAATAATAATAGCATAACTTCAGACTACCATCAGAGCAATATGAACTCTTCATTGTACTACAAACCATTGTTTAAAACCAGATTTAGATGATTAATCAAATTTAAAGGAGTATAGACTGATATTTATCATTAAAGAAACATAGATAATTGTACTTATTTTAAATCGACAGTATATGGAAAACTGGTAGAATTAATGAAATTAGCATAGATGAAAAGCTAATTAATATACTGAACTGAAATAAAGAAAGAATATTAGCTTTATTATACATTATCATAATTCCATTATGTTATATAACATACTATCTTTGAACCTCGTACTCAATAAAATTTCTATTGCTTTTAAATTACTCATTACACTTATCATAAAATTTTTCAAATTAAATTTTATATTCCGTTCGAGAATTAACTGGAGTATGAATTTTCCCCTAAATACTGAGGGGAAAAGGCAGATAGTGGAAGATACGGGATGAACAGATGTCAAAGCTTCTGTACAATATTCTGGTTTAATATTATAAATTGCCTTTATTGAAAATAAGATAGAAAATATCTATATAACATTGTTACTCTCTTAAGAACCATAGACTTTCCTTACAATTTTAGCGATCAATTGAATTGGCTGGCTGACCGGCGCTATCATAGATGTGACGTTAGCTTGATTTAACATTCTCGTTTGGATCTCACTAGATGATTCGGGGGAGGGGGGGCTATGATGACACATTCGAGATTCTAAAAGAATCTCCACCGCCATCAACAGCCAGTTCATGATTATTGTCCTGACCGGAAGGGTCACACCGCAAATTTCGAGATGGGGATTTTCGTTTTGTTGGTGGTAATCTTTACGCGGCCAAGTGCACTCCAGAAAACGCTCATCGGTGATGAGAACTAATGTAACAATTTTGACGTCATTCCGTTTGTGATGCCACTTGGAAGTTATAAATACCGAGCTGACAATTATTCCCAAAATTGTTGAACTCACCATTGAATAAATTGCCAGTAAGATGACCTTGATGGACACAGGTCATTTAACGATGGTTCTGGTATGGAAGGAATTAGTCCTCTAATAAGTAAGTGACTATATGAGGCGCTCCTGGTGGGTTGAATTGCCATCTTGCATTATCTTGTAGAATCATCCCCTGGAATTGTTTGTGCTCTTAAGAACTTTAGTTAAATAACGTCTTTTAGGGTTGCATCTACTCCTGTAATGGTTGTGCCATAATCCAAGTGCAACCATGTCAGGAATGGTTTTCCAAATTTTAAAACCGAATGGTCTTGTGTAGTAGTCAACTCCTGTATACGTGAATGGTCGCGACGGTCTGACTCGTTCAAAGGGTAAGTTGGCTGATCAGTTGGCAATTGAATGCGTGTGCTGCGGGCAAACACGACTATCGCTGTTGAAGTTGTTGGAATTCACAAGGGAAGTAGGCATCCTGGGTTGCCTATATCCAAAAAAGTCTTACTTTGTCCAAGTTCTCCCAGGACATTTGACTGGCTTTTGGCAATTCACTTTTCCCCTTTTCAAGCGCGCGATGAACCTGGTACAGAAGATAGTAATCCTAACAAATTTATTAATGACTGGATATCAGTATAATATTCCGATTTCACCACAGCTATTATCAATAGAACACCTGGCTGAGCCTCTTGCATCTGTGATCGTCCTACAACGGTGGTTGGGCCAACCATAATTTATGTTTGTATCTAGAGTGGTTCTTACCACTATAATGTGTAATATCATAATTGCTTGCCTGTAATGTTTTTTGAAGTACAATCAGCTGGATTAGATAGACCAGGAACATATTTCCATTGTACATCAGAGCAAAGTTCCTGAATCTGCATGACCCTGTTCCGCACAAAATCCTTTTTAGCAGGCCACAGTCGATCTGACCCATGTCCAAGTTAAATTGCTCCAAGTTAAAATGCCACATATAAATTGCTCCAGGTTCATCTGTAACATGGTTTACGCTTAATGCACTAGTTTTGCGAGCAGCAATATTACAATCGACTGCTGTGTTGGTACCATGAGACATGTAAGTTAGTCACCTTTATGATTCTTGTGGTGTGATCATGTTAGACAACAATATATATCAAACATAAAACATGCAATCCCACTGCCGAGTCATCCCATGTACTGAACCAGCATTGATTGGAGACCCTTGCCAATTCGTCGAACTCCTCTCCGAAGTCAAGCCGTTTAGTGACGACAGCTGATAGTGGTCCATACCATTGGAGATTTTGTAAAACCTTCAGAGTTGTACAATTTCTTTCAGTTGTTGTGTATCACATATCTACCTGAGGTTATAGATATGACGGCTAGGGGAAATTAATTTTTCTCAGTTCCAATGAGCTGAAGCGTTGGTCTGACTACTAAGAACAGAGCGGCTTTCATACCTTATGAATAGTTGGTTGAAATGGCACTTCGTCCTTTCATTCGTCAATCCAGAGGATTCTATAGAAGCCCCAATCATCTTTACGAATCTTTATCTGCCTGTACGTACATCTTGATGATATTTTGGTGGCAAATAAGTGCCTGTGTTGTCTGATCCAAAGTAATACATCTGAAATTTCAAGGTGTAGAATTGCTCCTGTATGCATTACATCGTTGAGCAATAGTCCTGATAATGATGCACTGGATCCACTGAAGACCACTTTGAAGATCGAGAACTTGGTCATGATCCTATATTGTTTAAGTATACCATAATGAAGAAAGTAATATTGATACTGAGAGGTTGTTGCTTTTGTCATGTGACCAAGAGCCTGGCACTCTATCAGGAATTGTCTATAGTTTGTAATAAGTACTGTCTTTTAAATCTCTTTTACAGGCTTGTAAGCAGGCTTTTTAGGAGGCTTTGTGTACAATGGTCTGCCCATGCAAAACGAGACTCCGTAACGTGGTGATACCTGATGTGTAGTGGCTGTCTTTTTTTGTGTTGTAACAACTGGTCCGATAACCACCCAACCAAAAATGGAAAGTTGTGCTATAGGCATGGATGGGGAATGTTCGATGATACCCTGCTTGATAACTTGACCATAAACGTCAGCACCAATAACAATGTCCACTGGTCGTGGTGTTAGAAAATCAGGGTCAGCCAATGACAACCCTTTTAGATGCGGCCAATCCTGTGGTTGTACTTCAATGGAAGGAAGTACTCTATTCAATGTCTCAAGGACATGAGCACTAATAGTAATCACCTCGTCCGAATGTAATGAGTGTAGTGTTAGTGATACAACTCCTTGTGTCTTTGTTGTTTGAAATCCAAGTTCATGAACAGAAGAAGTAGAGCGATGAAAAGGAAGTTTAAGTTGATGAACTAGATTCTTCGATACGAATGTGAATTCTGATGCTGTACCAAAGAAAAGACGAGCTTGCCGAGTTGTGTTTGGGGTTCTTACCTCAGCCATAGCGGTTGGTACCAAGTAAGTACAGAAATTGCTAGTTTCTTGTTTGACCATTTCAGCTTTGTCTTGTGTCAATGTTGTTGGATGGCTACCTGAGTCTAAAGTCGGTGGGTCTACTTCAATGTGTAATAGAGTGTGATGGCGACCCGTGCAAAGTGTACAACCATTCCTCTTTTGGCAGCTTGAATAATGATGGCCTAAACAGTTCAAACACAATTTTTTTGCCTTTACAAAATTTTTCCGGTCCTTTATCGACAATTTCTTAAACTTGAGACACGTCGTAATAAAGTGTGATTTTTCGCAGCACTTGCATGTGGGTGTTTTAGTAGTGTTATTGAATTGTACCGACTCATTAGGTTGAGGTAACGCCTGATGGATGGTTGCTCTTGGAGATTCCCTCTTCGACACCATTGATTTATTAGTCATCTCTGGTTGAATATTTTTGACCTCAAAATTTGCTTCAATCCTTGCCTTCGTCGTTAGAAATTCTTCTAGTTTGTCGTAACTTGGGTAAGTGGTAGAACCCCCTATTACCGCCTTCCATTGCAGTGCAGTATTACAATCAAACTGACGAGAAATTAAATGAATTATAAATAAGTCACATAGGTTACGGGTCTTCCCTAAGACCTCCATTATTGTCCTTGATTCCCTAGCACAATTGAGTAATACTTCTAATGAATTTGACTTGGATGAGTCAGGAACTAAGTAGGAAAATAGCTTTTTGAGGTTAGAATGAATAATAAGCCTTTCGTTCTCATAAATTTCCGTTAACATTTCCCATGATGGAACTAAAGATTCTCCCACCAGATCCATATCACCAAGAAGCTTGTAAGCTTCGTCTCCTAACGAATTGCGAAGGTAATGAAGTTTCTCTATATTACCGAGTCCTTGGTTCTCCAGGACCTTGTTTGTGAAATTGTCTCGGAATGTTGGCCAAGCCCCATAGTCACCATTAAATTTCTCGATGAATATTTCAGGCAATCGAACTGATTCATCATTTAAATTTACTTGCTCCTTCTTATCTTGGTCTGTTTTGCTCTCCTTCTTGTCACTTGTCATTCCATCGTCGAGTGCAACAATCGCCTGCGAAGTTTTGAAATACGCATCCAATTCCTGGCCCATCGCATCCTTCGTGAAATATTCATCCTCTAATAAGGTAGATGGCCATGACGTCTCGATATATGCGTGCTCCTTCTGGAACTCCTTGTGTAGCTCAACAAGATGATTGAGCATATTTTTGGTATTGCCGAGTGTTTTATTTTGATTGAAATCTTGAAACTCCGTTTTCCTTTCTTTCATAATTGCGATACGACTCCATTGGGCCTGGATTTTTAAAACTAGCTCGGTCGGTACAGTTGGCGCCCTGGCGGTAAGAGTGTTACGCCCCTCCATACCTAATCGAGTTGTCCTCGAATGTTTATCAACCCTTCTTTCCGACATTATAGTAAACTCCGGCTGGCTTATCAATAATTTCCGATTTAATAGACACACTTTATTTTTTCTCCCGATTAAACGCTCTAACCTTATTTGTAAGCGCAGGGGTAAGCTTTTCCTACGTGACGATCTTTGCCCGATATTGACCTCTCAAAGCACCCCAATCACGCAACTAATTATCACAATTTACTGCATGCATAGCTCGTGCTCTCGCATTTATACTCATAAGCCAGTGTGCTCGAGTGGGGAGTCGGCCCATCATGGTGGTCCTGCTGTACTGTAATTGGGGGGCTGCTGCAAGCTGGGCTGCTATTGGCTGGATGACTGGCCCGGCGCCATGATAGGCCTGATTTAACACTCGCGCTCAGGTCTATAGACTATAGGAGGTGACTATAGGGAGGCGCTCGAGATTATAAAAGAATCTCGAACTATTCTATTTCCATTGCGAAAGGAATATTAATAAATTCACAAAAATTTTATTCACATTTCTTCACTGCAATGTATAAATGTAGACAATTGCAATTTATAGAGATTCCGAGCGCCGCTTTGAATTGAAATGAAATTCACGAACGTCATTTTAATCCCTAAAGCTCGGCTTACTACTCGATAAAGCGAGGGAGTCTTAAATAATCAATAAATAAAGATGTAATTATTAATTAAAGTTATTAAAAATTGTATTATTTTCTTTTGGTAATTTGCAAAATGTATTGATGTGAAAGAAAATTATTAGCTGAGAATAAGTCGCTATGTGAATAGGATGTATTTAAAATATTTTTCTTTTCGAATTAAAAATGTTTACAAACATTTTGTAGAAGACTTTGACTAACATAGCGAGGCCATCGGCAATAAGCACGATACAGCAATATGCGAATTAATTTATAAAATACTAATGATTTAGCTTGAAGTGAAATGTTCGATGAAATGGCGGTTAAAATTTTTAAAATTTTAGCTAATTCAGTTTCGCATTTTCTTAAATTGATAAAAGTAATTTCCAATAAAGTTCGAAATAAATCGACACAAAAAATTTCAGTTTAATTTTAAGACACACAGTCAGCAGACAAGTCTAATGAAAATAATGTTTACATAAATTTTCATAGAAAACAGAAGGGTTGTAGTTACAAAAGACTATTATAACATCTGCATATTATGACATCATCGATGGCTAGAAAAAGAATCTTTTTCAAATTTTTTGTATTAAAATGTCAAATTCTCATTATTTTTATGTTTAAATAAATGAGTTTTATAGTTTAATTCTGATAGGAACTGGATAGAATACTTAATTTACATTTTGTATTTTTTAGTGGCAGCAAATACTTATGATAAGAGTAATTGATTCTAAATATCTCATTTTACGACGCAAGCACTGACGACCGAATATACAAATTAACTATCTAACACAATCGCATATTTACGTGCATAATTATTATGCATGGAGCAGCTACGTTTTTTTTTTTTATATTTTTATCTTTGAATTTCAATAGAATTATAAAATAAATCTAGCCTTTCGTTTTCCAAAATTTAAAAATTTATTTATCAAGAAATAAACAATGTTTGTAATATTGAATTTCATTTAATTTAAAGCTATGATGAAATTAATAATAATTTTATCATACACATTCAATCGACGTAACATCAATATTGGCTACAATAAAATAAACTACTCACTCTGGTACGTGATTAATAAAAAAATATACCTTACGTTCGACAGTAAATAAAAGTGAATTTTTTTTTATTCTTTTTTACAAATTATTTTACAAATAACTTTTATCGAGCATGTTATCGAAAAACTCAAAATACTTTATTAGCTCTTTATTCAAATTCTAGATTTTTTATCTTTTCAAATTATTTTTGACAGCTCGCTCATTATATATATATATATATATATATATATTTGCATATATTACCGAAAACGAAAGCATCTTATGAATAGCTCAACAATTAAAACAATAACAGAATGTAGCCTTGAATGCGCCTCAAACTTAGTGGCATCCCTGATCGAACTTTACTATTTTCCACGAATTCGCCGGAATTGGTCGAGTCGATGGCCGATGCTGCCAGTGAATTTTCTGAAATAATTGCGATGTTGCCAAATTAGGAAGAGTAGAGCGTTATTCGATAGAGCATCGCTTCCTTCATCCCCCGTTCCATCACGCTCAACATACATATGCATATATATTATTTCATAATCATATCATCGGCGGCTTTGTTTCACGGTGTGCTACATCGACAGTTGCTCTCGAAGGCTTTTCACATGTTAGATGAAGAAATAGGCCGAAAGATGCGATGGCAGCTCCGAGGACTTTCAGTGTCGTCTCGAGGTACTTGGTAAAGCTTGGGAACTTTTTATGGTGAAAGAAAATAATCACGGAAATAACGAGTATGCTGCGATTTCCAGAAAATCTATTCTTATATACGCGCTAGTGAAATTTTTTCGCTACGAATGAGCAATTGACAAACAGGCATATTAGAAGCACAAGAAAACAGTTGCCAATTGCCGATAGACTGTGTCTGAGGCGAAAGGTCATTCGCATATTTGTTTAATTGTGTCCCTTTGTATTGCGTATAATAGGTATTTTGAGAATTTTTGGTAACTCACTGCATACTGTAAAATAAGAATAGATTAGTAATGAATTTAGGTATCGCGTAAAAATTCATTTGAAATTTAAAGCCCATGTTTCTAAATAAACTATTTAACGTTCTTCTATTGATAAAATTGTGTTTAAGAAAATGTTAATAAATATTTTATAGTTCTCAATGATTTATTTTTAAAATAAATATTACAATAAGGTTCAGGGAATCGCATGTTGCTTTCTAATGATCCAAATGACCAGTCATGTTATTGTATTTGAAAAACACGAAAGTACATTATATAAGGAAACAAAAATTAAAATTATATAATATAAAATAATCATCGTTTGTTATTAGGTTATGGTTTTATAATCCGCATTAAATTCGTATTTTTAAATTAATATTTTATTGCTTTTACATATATTATTTTAACAGAAATTCATAAATATCTGAGATGAACCGAATAATTTTCATGTACAATGCAATCTCAAGCTAATTCAAGAAGTATGATAATTAATCTGTAACATTAGCGACTCATTAGAATGATTTTTTTGTACCAGAATGCTACTTTCCAATAAACAATTGGAAAAAAAATTTCAACCTGGCAGTTTACAACTTTTAAGTTTATAAATTTAAATATATGAATAGGATATAAGTAACGTAAACATAACAAACATAAAATTTAAATAATAAATTATATGTACGAAAAAATAAAATTATAAGTAATATTAGTTAATGTGTTGCTGCTACAAACTGTATTTTATTGCGTCATCATTGTTATTATTATTGTTGTTGTTGTTGTTGGTGTTGATGTTGTCACCGATATATTCAAGTTTCTACATGAACATGTATAGATTATCTGAAATACTTGTGGATTTATTGTTTCTTATCATTATATTAATATTAATTTTTATCGCAAGGTATTTCATTATTAAAATACAATTTTTTAAATAACTTGTTCAGTAAATAAATTTTATCTAATACATCTAGGGAATAGAATAATTCTATCTACAAATATTACACTTATAGCAAGAATCACACTGTACACAAGATTCAGAATCACGATCGTTTGTCCCCGTGATTATTAAATTTTAATGCATTCATATTAAAATAAAAACAAATATTTAATTAATATACGTATACGTACTTTGCATATAGAAAATTCTAATATTACTTTAGAATTCTATTGTATAAGTCTATGATTTTTTATACGTTCATTTATTTATAATTAATATTTCTGATAAATTAATGCATGTAATACAATAGCAATTATCTATAGTTATTTTCAAAACAATATTAACTAAGCTTGGGCTTGATGATAATAGTGAAATTAAACGTTAGAAAGTACAATCTAATAAGAGCACGAACAATTAAGTAGAAAATAAAAATTTGAAAGCATAAAAAAAATCGCCGTCTGAATTATAAAATTGGAATTTAATATAGTATGCCAAATGTCAAAAGCGACAAAAAAATCCTGGCAATTATTATGCACAAGTTCAAAGGTAACACTCAAGAAAGAATGATTTTGTTGACGGACGCAAAGGGATCAAATCTTGTTCACGTATCATTAATATTTGATAATGCAATTTACATTCGCTTAATTTACACACTTGACATTGATATATTCGATTTGATATGATAGAAATATATAGTCGATATATTTCTCAACTGAATGGCTTATACTCGACATTATACACTTTTTCATATGCGCATATTCATATTTATATTAAAATAAATAGAAACAATTCCTAAGTAAATTTACATAAATGCGCCATAAGCGAAGCTGCAAGTTTCGCTAACCCACGCGATAATTTCGATTCGCGGGTACAAGCGCCCATCAAGCAGTATTTATAAATAACCAAGAGTAGCCGCGACTCGTTGCTCATCAATTTCAAAATCAATCAATCCAAATATCTTAATATCAATCGCCGCGCAATCACCTGATTAGCCAAAAGTTAATCAATTTATAAATCACATTTGCCCAGATCAACGCTCACCAAATTACAGCTAGTTAATAACTCTCTTCAAAACTCGGCTTACGGCTCTTGGTGCATAGCTAAGTGCACGTACGCAATGGCGATGATTCGCAGCGCCTGGAATGAAAGAGAGTGCCAAGGTGAAAGAGAAGAGGAACCGCGCGGACCGCAGGCGCGTCACAGTGAAAGGACGCACCAACTCTTTGTCGTATGCTAGCACATACTCGCACACTTGTCCGAGGCTAATGCGCCTTTCCACCTAATTAATCGTTAAAGTTACAAAGTTCAGCACCCGGGCTTTCGTCGTTGGCTCATTCTTACCCGCTTTTACCGAGACTTGACCTCGCTCTCGGCCGTTATGCGCCGAGCTTCGCCAAAAGTGGAAATAATACACGTCAGCCCCGTCGCGCCTCGTATTTGCCTTGTAATTGATACTTAAAGAAAGCACGGGCATGAACATACATTATTTATTCATAAAATGAAGTAGAAAGTACAACTGTAAATCTCATAAGATGCTACTGGACAATGAATGTGTCTTCGGCGTCTCAATACAAAATGAATGTGGAGAGGGCATTATAATCATGATTTTCTATCGATATTGGTTGCTTCGGTATAGATGGGTTAAGCGATGTTCTAACACAGTACTATGAAACTACTTGACAAGGGTCATCATCGCCCAATTGTTTTACGATTCACACGCCCTTGACAGTTGCCGCATAGAAAGCAGATTCACAGTAATAGCCTCCTTCATTTCTGTCGCCACAGGTGAAAGTTACATTATCATACCTTAATAATAACTCTACTATAAAAATCCTGTACATTGGTTAACATTACAGTTTAGTGTAAGGCAAGCTTTTCATATCTTAAGGTTTTCCAGTCGGCGAATTCGATATTCCCTCTGTCCTCGCAATGTAATATTTGTAAGAAATAGCTCGAGCCCTATGGCCAGAGATTGACATCGATCGCGACGCGGAGCTCCGCTTGCGACTTCCTTGTCACGAGCTTCTTTACTATTATTAAGCGCACTATGGTGTAAAGGGATAGGCACGGCATTGTTTTAACTAAAGTCTCGGCGGCCCTTCCAAGGCCGTCGAGACATCGAACGCAAATAAATTGTGTATGGGAGCAGCCGGCGGGAGCTCCTCAGCAGTCTTTCCTTCTCGTGGTCGAATTATCGCACAGCGATCCAGCGATTATCGTCGTTGGCGATGTCGTTCTGCGCTCGTTCGTCAGGCTCACGTCGACACAAAATTCAGCTCGCTGTACTGGCAGTGCTCCTCTTTCAGCATCCGCGGCTCGTTCGCCACCAGTGTCTTCGTGTTCGCCGGGCAGACCGTGATCCTGAAATGGAAACGGATGACCTGAGTTTCTTTGTCGTTTGTTCAACGCCCATTTATGAGGGATCTTTCAAGGCTTGACGGCATTCTCGACGCTTTAGCAGCCATTTTTTATTTTCTTTAAAATTACGTGACGTTGACTTTTCAACTTTCCGTTTCCCGACAGCGTCTTTCGTATAAGAGTGTAAGGTGAAGCGTACTCGACTTTCGAAGCTTTCAGCAGATTGAGCAACGAAGCATGCAATGACTACACACACCGACTTACTACTATACTGCCCGAGCCTTCATCCCAAAGGTTCGACATTATTTGTTCTATATTTAATCTTTTTTCCTTTTCACGCAATATACGTGGTAAGTCGAACGCCTTTTGTAGCTAAGCATTTTTTAAATAGCGATGCAAGTTGGAGGGAAGGTATATTTATAATCCAAAAACATTCTACGTTTATTTAGGTATTGAAAATGAGGTAAGAAGCTTCGAGGTGCAAATTTTCTTCGTGATTTAATGATATCTTTTAAATTGAGTTTTACCCTGAGAAAAATACTACAATCGCAGAACGCGACCACAGCCTCATAGTGGCTAGCGCATAGAGAAATATATGAACAGGAATGATAAAACGAGTTTAATAATACATCTGTTTAACGATTGCATTCTTGATGATTATATTTTTTGATTGTAGCTTGATGCGGCAAAGTGACTTCGTACGTAAAATTGTGAGAGAAAGAATATTCGTATAATCCTATCGAGAATATCGCCCCGTAATTATCTCATGTATTATTTTCTAAAAATGTATTTATTATTTGCTTAAAATGTCTTTATAATTTAGAAAATTGTAATGTTCGTACCATTGTAAAGTGCGTCTTTAGATCTCAGCATTGATTTATTAGTTTAATAAAATAATGGTTCCCGGGTTGATATCTATTAATATAAGACTCTTACGAGTTTAAAAAGAACAAGAAAACAGTTTCATTCTAATTTGTCATTGAAAAATTCCAATGGTAGTGTCGTGCAAAGATAATATCGAATTATTATCGTTTCATAATAATGCTCTACTTAGAAAACTAATGCATCATTTTGACAACGAATATTCAAAATCTCATTATAAATTTATTTCTGACATTACCATTTTTAAGCCTCGACATACAATTATGCAAATAAATTATAAACAGATAAGGCATTTTATAAGAAATGTGCTCTTTTATTCTCTTACATTAGGCAGCCCCATTACAAACAAACTTTATAAATGAATTTCATAAAATTCTGCATATTCATAATGAGTGTGCCTCATTATGAGTATGCAGAAAGAGTAATGTAATGTGATCTATACCAAAGTTTTGAAATAGCTCGAAATTCTAATGACTTCCGAGTTTTTTAACTACGGAGTTTTTTAAAATCAAAACCCTCGTGAACTTTTACCACTGCCACCAAAGCGTTTATTGAGTCGAGGCTTGAACCTTAGCTAAAATTCAAACACGAACAAAAAAATCAACTCTACGCGTTGAGGCATTAATGACTAGCTGCATCGATTACGGGAATCAGAGTGAATTGGTAGCTAACGATCGCCAATACTCACTCATTATGGAACTCGAGGCTCTTGATCGTCAGTGAGTCGATGTACGCCTTGGGCTTGTGGAGCAGTCTCCACGTGAGTGGATTGAACATGGAAGTTTGGTAATCCCAGGTGATCTCGACGGCCTCGACTTTGCCGACCACGTCGCCAGGTATGACGACGGTGTGCTTGGTTCCGGGCTCGTAGTACTTGGAGTGCTCGCTAAGTGACATCCGCTCGGTCGTCTTGTCATTGGGCCCAATCACACGTATTACGAACATGCCGACCTCGCCGCCGTAGCTCAGGCTCTCGTTCGTTTTCGAGATGATAATGGTCACGCGATAATGGGCCTCTGCGAAAACGTGCCAGGGAACGAACAATGAATGTATACGTCCACAAAAGCAACGATAAATCATTTTGAGAAAGTCGTGAGTGCAAAGCTGCGCAAGTGAGTGCAGGGGTCAAGGAGAAAATTGAGAGCGCACTTGGATGTAATGAAAGGCTCTGGGTAAAAATACCGGAACGAATGGCCTATTATATATGCCATTACGTAAAGCATGCTGTATGAAAGTTTTGAGTATGGTTATTAAATTGTGATAAGCAGTAGTAAGGGGATGGAAAGGAGCGAAAGGAGCGCAAGAAGCAGGAAGAGAAAAGCTCAAGAATTGATAAAGCATCTCGAGGATCTATTGGATGTGAATACTCAAATGCTAATAACCATTAGAGTTAAAAATGCTTATCGTTGATATTAATCTATACGAGTGACTAATATCCAAATTATTATGGCAAATTGATAAAAAGCACCTCGATCTAAATGCTTCAAATGACACGCCATGTTTTGAGAATAACCGTCGATTTTAATAAATTATCCTAAAAATTGATTAATAATGTTAAACAAAACAAAAAATAAATAAATATATAAAAAAAAAATATATATATATATACGTATATACAAGTAATGAATATTTTAGCGATTGATATTTCTATATGAGT
This sequence comes from Ceratosolen corneri, assembly GCA_030522565.1. Taxonomy (NCBI): domain Eukaryota; kingdom Metazoa; phylum Arthropoda; class Insecta; order Hymenoptera; family Agaonidae; genus Ceratosolen; species Ceratosolen corneri. The sequence goes on along the minus strand of JAPYYT010002620.1, from coordinate 3,150 downwards.
TTACAATAAACATAATATGCACCCTCAGATATCTGACATTTATACGCGTTTTATGTACTGAAAATAGAAAATTGAAATTTTGGTAATTTTTGCCATATTCATTTTATAGTAATCTTCACGCTTAAAATGACAGGATATCAATAATTATTATGATCGACAATTTAACGATCTGAGAAACCCACTGACCCGAGAATATAATCATCAATTATTAATATAGTTTTATCAGGCTTTACTGGAACTGCAAAAAATTGCACACCCAACGTTTTTACTGATTGAGCAATCTTCTCTCTCAAAATGAATTGCACATCTAATGCATGATAATCCCAGGCCCCTGATAAGACCCTCGAACACCAATATCAAAACGTTTTATGCCACTGTCGTATGTTTCGAGGCATTACCGAACGCTTTCAATAAAAGTAGAATAGAGAATAATTATGAAAGATGGCAGTTTTATAAAATTGACTCACTGCAGAATGACTTTTCCCTTCCCGTCATCAAATACGTCGAAGCGTGATAATTTCCTGGCTGGGCTTTGAATCCAAATCTGGGGCAATGTTGCTCGACGCAATCGAAACAGCTGCCGTTTTGAAATTTCTCCCACGAGGTGCACGGCACCGATAGGAACGGACACGCTGTGTTTATACTTTCTATGAAGTATTCATAACTTCTTATGTGATTGCATCCAAGAAATCGTTTGATTCCTAAAAGACATTATTTTGTTACTATGTAGGTACCTACGTCGGTCGCTCCCATCCGCGCGTACAATAGTGGTGATCTCGAAATAATTATACGGTTTGCGTCGCCAATGTCGCTATGTTATCCACAGTAAATATGAAAAAGACGGAAGCATAATGATACAATTACAAGGTTAAAGCTGCACGTAAAGATTTGAATGGAGCTTTGGAAAGCCGATATTTTATGAGAGAATGAGTTTATAGAATAATTTATCCTCTCTTATCCAGTAAGTCAGGTCGCAAATATTATTTTCATACAATATTTATACGTAATTTAGCATTTCAAGGCGCTAGGCGCGACAAACGCCAATTGTCACCCGCCAATTGCCATGCGCTATTATTACCTGCCGAACTAAAGAAAAAAGGCATACTATTCAGAATCTACAATATAAATTAAGTCAAATGTCAATAGCGAAGATGAACCAACAACCGGTTCCCTTCGGCTAAATAGCTTGCCTCGAAATAAGCTGCCCTTCTCCAGCGTAATAGAATTGAAGACACCTTCGTTGCAGCCCGGCTGATTTCTTCCGCCATTCGGGTAGAAATCTATGTGAGCTACCGGTTGACTAATGCCGAGTCCACCACTAATGAATGGACTGCAGTCGGTGTGTATGGCAGTGACGAAGTCCGCATCCGTGGGGTCTAAGCGCACCATCGGGGAGGTGTTGCTGAAATGGGGTTCGGCTGGATCAAGACCTACAATTGGAAGTCATTGGCTTAATGCTCAAAAGGAAATATTAGTGCTAATATCCGTAATGGGACTCGTCCGTTGGTAAAAAGTATAATAAGTCACGGATATCGAGTATTAAAAGCTGAACATCTGTATTGAGTTGAAGGAGTAGTAAACAGTTGATAGTTATAAAATATGGGATGTTCACATATTTAAATTTTATGTTCATCATCAGTCTTTTGGCTGTTGTATAATTTAAGAAAATATTCCGTAATTGTACTTCACTTTCATACAAGTTGTTATTACATATTAAAATATACCATTAAATTTAATTGCTCAATTCTATAAAGGATGATACATAATATAATAATACTGTAGTAATATGTAAAAAGTAATTATAATCCAATATAACGTTATGCTAGACAAATTTACTAAGGACGTTTAATCATTACGAAATACCAACTACTTTCCATGACCGGTCATAAACAAAATTATAACAACCATTGAATGTCAGCCGATTCATTTTGTTTCGTTTTCGATAAATAGATGATGCCTGAATGGTACTAAATATAAATACTTGCTATCGCTATCTGAAACTACATGCCAGTTCTCCTAAAATTTTCCCCAACGATTATAAAAATTTTATTAGTAAATTCGTGTTGCGTCGAGATTCCATTGAACCCCGAGGCTATCTTTATGGTTTTCGCATAACTAACTCGTGTCTAATGCCAACAATAAAGTAAAATGAAAAATTCTCTTGAGATTATACGAATCTCTCGTGAGCGTATATATATATCATTTACTGATCACATTGGCGAATGATAAATAAAGACAGTTATTTTTTATTGTTATTTTATTAGTCATATCATTTTGTAATTGTAGAAATAGTTTTATTTTTATAAATTATTCATAAAATTTATTGAAAAATTGAAGAGACCATGATCGAAATGTATATCAAAATTTTCACATTTAGTTATTATTCAAACATCAAGAAATATTAACGATGTCGTCAGCTAGCATAATATGTACATTGTGTAACAAAAATGTTGACGAATTATAGAATATTTTGTACGCCAGAGAAGAATATGTGAGAAATCTTAAAGTACGAGCAGGACATTTATAACAGCAAAGTACAAATCATATTATTTTACGCTTTAATTATTGCATCACCACTTAACTTCGTTTGAACTTAGTTATTTCAAGATTTATGTTTATTAGTAACAGAAAATATTCGAGTGATCATAATTAACCTAAGTACTTTCTGACTTTTTATCTAATGCACTGTATAATAATAATAATAATAATAATATAATAATAATAATACGTTAGGAATTGTAATAAGAAATCCAATGATATAAGCCGCTCAGTCAACAAGCTTATTATACGTAACTTGCCATTAAAAAAGCGAAACTCAAAATTCCATAAATCATATAAACAATGGTCCAAATAATTTAATGTCAATGTACGAAGCATTAGAAGAGCCACATTTATCGAGTTGTATCGAACAGGTAAAAACCATTGAATCCATCGTACTTTAAATCGAATTCCATCGAATTGCCAAACCAATAAAAATTAGAGCTCTCAAGAGCCCATACAATACCCGCACAATAATAACAATCTACTCCGAACGACTCACGCGTATTCCCAGAATCTACACAAAAAAAAAAAAACGAAAGAACCAGTGTCATGGTACCGTTCTTTCTCCCCCGGCATCATGCACGCGTCAAGAGTCCCTCTGTCGTCCCT
>JAPYYT010002619.1:0-16702 GCA_030522565.1 Ceratosolen corneri | reverse complement strand
CGCGTCTTCTTGTTATGTCAGGGCCTCTCGCGCCTCGCTCCTCCGTATCTCTTCGCCAGAGCGGCAATCGCTCAATGGAGCCCCCCGCGCACCACCCCGCAACCGTGCGGTCTGACCTTAGACGCGCCGAGTGTGAAAATAACAAGCTGCGAAACCCGCTCCCCCTCTTCCCCAATTTTATTTATGATCCCGTGCGAGAGGGCCGGGGAGCGTAACCCGGGATTATTGTGGGGATTGCGCGGGGCCGTTCTCCTCCTCGCGCTCTCCTTCAGCATTCGGGGAATCTCGATCGAGGCGCGCCTGAAGGAGCTGGAGGCGAGTTTATAACTGAGGCTTAATAGCCGTGGCCGCTTTTGAAAAATTGATTGTTCCGCGTTTCGCTGGTACGCGACTACTCGGAAATTATTAAACGGAGGCTCGGAAGGCACTGGGACGAGCTTTGGCTAACAGACTAACCCCCCTTCTGCGGGGAAGAGGAGGGGGGGGGGGCGATTCTTCCAGGGTAAAAATCTCGAGGCGAAATAGTTGGAGACTAGATAAATATGCAGTGGGCTTGAGGATCTATCGGCGTACGGACGTGCCAAGTGCGGACATTGCCGACTTGATAAATGTCCACAATTTCCACTCGATCGATCAATTCCCATCGCTCTTTACTCGCCTCTCATTGTTTATTCTATCTCTTGCGACTCCGTTTTTTAATTGCCTTAATCGATCGAAAGAGAATCAATAGTCAGCGGATGAGAGAGAGGGAGAGAGAGAGAGAGGTAAAAGGATTTGTTATATCAGATGCTTAAAATGGCTATCATATTAATGGGTGTACCATCCATATGCTTCATTGTCTCAACGAATCTTCATTCCATTAAATCATTTCCCATTTTTCTTTCATATTTCTCGAATGGGCATTAGCGTCCAATTTATATATATTGCTGCGATCTAGCCTTGTATTATAATTATTTTTAATGATACGCCTTTATCCCGATATGGATTGTAATTGCACGCTGTGACGGATTCAGTTTCATTATTAGAACATGCAAGAGGAAAATTATCAACACAACGCACAGCACTCACATTAATAATACTTTACTTAACAATACATTGATTTAAAGTCAAAAATTTACAACGACTTTAACATAGCTATATTATCAGTAAAATCGCACGAAACAAATTGCAATTGTATTCCATAAATAAGTGCTTGAGAATAAAACGTTGAAGGGATATTTATTATTATTATAATTCGGTATTGCACTTGATTATTTAATACGTAAAGGAATAGTCAAATATTGATAATCTCATGATACGTTCGCGCATGCATATATATCAAGATAAAAATCGAGGCAAATTACATTTTTTAATACATCACTGGATATTCCAATTTGCGTACAAACAGCAAATTATTCCTAATTAATTCGGGGCAAAATCAGCGATCGTTACGTTGCTTTCGTTGAATTTCTCGCTTTTAATTAATTCGAAACTAGCATTATTCTGCAAAAATTCAATAAATACATATATATCTACATATACATATATGTACATACAATTTATAAACTTCGCAAATGTCAACTATTTTGTGTGTGTGTGTTTGCGTGTTTGTGTGTGTGTGTGTGCACACCCATGCACACAATATTAGACATTGATAGCAAACATAATAGTATAATTATTTAGTTATTAAATATCGAGAGCAGCGATGGCATGTTCCCTTGGACAATGGTATTTAAAGGCTCAAATTAATGGACTGTGCACGTTTAAGTTTAATCAATTGCGAGAAAATATAATTCTTAATCCCCATCTTTTTCCGTATGGCACATAACCTCAATGCAAGAGTTCAGACAATCAGTCCACGTTTCGAAATGCCAAAATAATCAAAATACAGATTAAGCATCGATTGACATTTATCGGAGGCCAGGAACTTTTCAAATCATATCGTTAATTGACGTATTGGATCGCGCGATGCATGCGTTGGCATTGCAATCGTTTTAAAAGTACTAAATTATACAGGAGCGACGAGGAAAAGCTTCTCTAATTGCCTTAGTTGAAGCACGCACGTGTTTAATAAGCTCAAGTGAGCTTGTGTTGACCGACTCAGTCCAATGAAGTACACGGCAATTCTTTGCCCAAGAAATAAAATGAGCCATTGTGCTACGAGTCGCACGTATGCGCCATTAATGGAAGCTCTTTTAAAGATTTCGTTCCAAACGCGGCGCGTTCCATTATCGATCGAGCGCACTGCCCTCGGATAAAGAGAGCATTAATCGCATCCAAGCCACGATTGCGTCAAACAAAAGCGGAAGCTCCACAAAGGCCCCTCTTTCCTCCTCCTTTCTTACGCCATCCTACGATGTTTTCCCCTCTTCCCCGACCCCCGACTGCATAATAAGGCTCGAGGATGTGGCGCGGGGTGCGGCGGTGTGGGTGTGTGGGGTGGGGGGTGGGAGTCGTAAAAGGTAAACATAGCGGGGAACGATGACGAGCGATCGTCCGTGATTGTGTGTCGCGAGATCAACATACTTGATAATTACCTGCCTAATCACGTGGGACGGGGCATCGGGCTGATTCAATGAGTCTGCCGTATTTATCCACGTGGAAATCGCCTCGCTCAGGCTGGTCGCGTGCACCTAAATTGTATTTAAGCTAACTAGCATCGACGCCATACGGCCAACGAGCTTCCCCGGATAAATAAACGCTGATTGTAATGCGCGCGGCAAGGAGCCACTGGATTTTTTCCTCGATCTACAATGGCACTCGTTTAATTGGTTGCAGTAATTTAGGCGCTGTTTTGTTATCTGCGGCTGGTACTTCGTGCTTTTCAACCGAAAGAGTTTGCGCGCGATGCGTCGCCTGATGAAATATTCAGTAAGATCTCGACTTTGTCCCTTTGCTCCCTTGGAAATCTCAACCTCCTGTAAGACGGAAAAATTTAATATCGAGGCCCATTAATATTCAACTATTATTGTCAATCTTAAGTCCAGAGTGGTCGGCTGGATTAATTAATATTTAAAGAATAATTTGATTTTCATGAATTGCAGGTGGTGAGGTTGCTCTGCGAGGTCCACGAAATAAGGACATTTTTGGGGCTTCAAGGGGGTTGAAGAAATTTCGTATGTTACAGAGTATATGTTTGGTATATATTATAGTATTATAGTAAATATTATAGTAATAATTGGCATTGATGTCATGAGGGTGTATTTATAAAAAGGGAAAGTATCATCCGTTTGAAGCTTGTAATTATCCTCAGCCGAAATGTTCTATTTGCACAGAAAATTAGCAGCCATATAAGTTATATAATAGTTTAATTAGTTTAGCGGCACGGGCAACACATCATATACGCGGATTGCTCGATAAATATTGAACATAATTTGCTGGCCAAGTCCACGGGGATTATCGATTTCGCCTTCAGCCGAGCGATCCCGCACTCGCCACGCCAAAATCACAATATTTATTTAACTTTTTCCTCCCATCCCGCGCATGCCTACGAATAGCGGTAGCATAATGGCCAGTACATTATCATTTGGACATAATAAATCATTCTGGCATTCTAGGTAATTCACCGTGCGCGTAGCATAAAAAGATGACAAAAAACGCATTCCCTGCTACCGAGACTTCAAACATCCGGGAGATTATCAAGGAGCGGCAGTAAGATGCCCATTAAAATGAACCTCTCATTTATCAAATCAGAAGTCATTGGCTCGCTCTTAACAATCAATCGACCGCTGTCGTAATTGATTAATGGATTCGCCGGCGGGGCCCCGCTGGCAAGAGAGTGAGAGGAAAGAAAGAAATAAATCCACGAGCTCAACGTGACCATAGCCAAATTAAATCTATTCGGGGATGGGAGCGCGAGGCTGCGAATCTCCCACTTCTCAATTGATCTCTTAGAGTGCGCCCTTATGCAACGCGACCAGTACCCAACCTCCGTCCCACTCTCTCTCTCTCTCTCTCTCATTGATGAACTTATCGTAAAATTACTCGGCGCACTCGATCCACTGGCCGATATAAATTTGCCACTACGGCTCATCCCAACACAAACTCCCCCTTCTCCCCCTTCATTTCATTACATCTTGCGCCCTTCCCCGCCCCCAATTCCTCCATCCATTTTCATGCATTTAACCAACGATATGTCGCCTTTTGAGCCTCAATTTTTTTAATGGGCATTAATTTTTGCCTCGAAGCTCGTTTCACGCAGCAGCGATTTTAGCAATGCGCACCATGGCCCCATGTTCCTTTAATCCTTACTGTTCGCTCTCTCGACTGGCGTCGAACCACGAAGCGGAAGCTCAATCCAAGCTAAACCCAAGCCCAACATCCCGAGCGACGCAAAAGCGTCGAACGCAACTACTGCGCCACTCTGCAAACGCTCATTCGCGCTTCCGCTTAGATTATGGCGACAATCTCGCAGACAAAACACCAAGAGGCAACACGAGTCAGTTTTTCATTCGCCGGCACTCGAATAGCCACGAGCTCCTCATTCTAAGCACAGCACCTCCCCCCTCCCTCCCCAGCCTAGCCCCTCACGCGCCTTTTTTTACGCCTGTCTGATGCTCGTTGGCGCGTTACTGCGAGATCCGCGATGCGACGGACGGCCGGCGTCCATTATTGCGCAAAAGGTCCTGCGAGCATTTTAAAACGATGATTCAGCGGGGCTCGGCGGCGTCACTCGGAGGAAACGGCAGGGTATAGGAGCGACTCGGCGTCACCCTCTTCTGACGACCACTTTAAAATTACATCGATAATGAAATTGCGCCGCGAACCCTAATTCCTAAACTAACCCACCGAGGCGTCGGCCCGGATTTTTCTTCTCCGATCGACCGGGCGAGCGCGCGCGGGGCACGAGGGGGTGGTGGTGGTGTGGGGTAGCGTCGACGAGGGGGCCGAGGGGAGCCGCAAAGAAAGGGATGAGCTGTAGCAACAGATGCGAGGACAATGCCCCGCTCGCTCGCCGGTGCGAAATGAATTTAAAGTCGAGGAGAATGGCTCGGCGATTTTGACGCACCTACTACCCCCCCATCCCCCCTACTAACCCACCCCCGCTCGCTCTTTCATCGGGCGCTCGGTATTGTGCGTACACATTGGCAATTATTACAAGCCGATCGCACGTAAAGGATATCGTTAGTTCCGACTAGTTCGCTGGTCGCTTAAGGATGTGTGCATTACTGTAATGGCGCATTGTGCGATATTGGTCAACATGTGTATGCTTGGATTATTTTCCCATTGCTAAATCCGGCGTAAATGTTTCCTTTTACACTGTTTTTGCGCCCCCCTGCTCCGCGCCTCTCCGTGGACATTTACATTCTCTATTTGCCATCCCGTCCAATTCCACGTTACGAGAAATATTGTTTTCCCGACGAATTCACCCCCCACCCCCCCTCACCCCTTTTCTTTTTATAACGAGCGCGGCTGGTCAACGCAATCAAAAAGTTGCCTCGACTCCCGTATAAAATATCTTTATTTGTCAAATAAATATTATTTATTTATCTGGAGGCTGTAATATGCCTCGCTGCTGGCCATTCGATGATGCGCGCTATTTATGTTATTATAAGTAATTTTTAAATCGCGAACCGACTCTCATTACTATTTATAAAAGTTTAACAGAAAATATTTCAAGCGAATCGAAGCACAAAATAACGAGCAGTTATATCGCGAGTAGCTGAAAATGCATAATTTTTTGTCTCTCATTTCTTTGCGTGCGCGTGCCTGCCTCTCTCTCTCTCTCTTTTGAAATGAAAACTCCTGTAAAATTAATACTATTTACCAATGCGTAATTAATTCATCGATCGTTCATTTATCCTGCAAGTAGATGGGCTACTTAACGGTAGATCATCACCGTCTTCCATTAATTATAGACGATTACTTACTGATTGAACTAACTATTGCACCTTCTTCTCTCCCAAGTCATATATAGTTAGATTTCGTACCTTGGCAGCCCGATTTTAAGCACCGCCTCGGCAAATAAACTGCCAGGATCAAAGAATTTTTCCGTAACTTTACACAAGTGGTTGGATCGAGACTAATAAAATCCCTTAATCATTATTACGGTAAATAATTGCTCGCAACAATTAGATTAAGGAAGGATGCTCACGAGGATCCTTCAATAATCACTTGCGTTGCATTAAATATTGGGAGTGAAAAATTCGATAGCCGGCCGAATGTTTGGGCTCCCGCGCGGTCACGTGGTACACTCACGTATTGGCTTGGGACGGAGGTAGGCTAATGTTGCCCAATGGTTTTGTAAAATAATCCCCATCCAACGGAGGAGCGAGCGATGCGAATCGACACCACTTACCCGAGCTCCTTTCCTCCCCCCCTCGCGCCTTCACGCAAGATAAAGTTCAATTTTCGGGCACTCGAGGTGGCGGCTGACAATGAGCGGCAGCCAAATTGCCAGGCATGCTCTGTCACTAGGCGTCGCTCCTCGCTATTTGGACTGGGCCCCGGCCGAATTGTGAAAGGGAAAGTGAGCGGAAGGGTGTCGCTGTCGAGCGAAGAGTGCCGGCTTTAATGAGGGACACTTGGGCGAACATGAATCTCGCTTGACTGGCTCGAGTTCGGTGAGGCACCGCGAGCTCTACGCCGATACGGTGCTCCGATCGGGCGGGAATTAAAAAATTGCCCGCCGATGAATTATTCGAGAGGCTTGGCATACATCACCCGGGGCTCTCGGATATCGATGAGATTTTATCAGCCGAAAAAAAAAAGTCAATGGTACGTGCGCGCCTCGGCCCGAGATGCGCCTCGTAAATTCGATTGTGCGCGCGCTCGGCCGTGTGTACCTTTTGCGCCCGATAATCGCGCGCGGGGCCATTGTGCAGTCGAAAGGGTGAAGCTGTAAATATGTCTTGAGAGCAATAAAGCCTGGAAATAAATTTGGCCGCTGCCCGTAATAAAGTATCAAATCTGTCGCTCACGTCATCGGATTGCTTTGGCGCGACGAGATCTTACATTCGTCGTCGGCTAATGCTGCTGCTGCTGCAAATGGATTATATTGCACTTTTTAAATCGAGCGTTGAAAATTCTTGATCGACAGCACATAATTGTCCGATTTGTAAAACATAGAGGCCATTGCGAGCTCATCCCGGCTCATCGGAGGATACGGGCCTTTCATCGGCCGATATCAATAATTCATTTGGGGCATAATTCGGGGACTCGCTTCATTCACACGTAAATTACACGCATTAAGTTGCGCGCGCCTCCATTCGTTCTCCTCCTAATCTCGCCGCTGCAAAATCCCAGAAGCTTTTAAGTCGGATAATACAGTTTAACGTCAGCGGCCCTCGTCCTCGCTCGCTCCCACCCATATCTATTCGACGCTCTCGCGAGCAGCAGAAAAATATATATATGCCGACTGCAGGAAATATTCCAACGGAATTATTTGCCCTGGAATTACTTCGATGTACTTGGAATAGGTTGACCATGTAAATTAGACGTTGTTAAGCCGTCCCTATATATGCGCATATCCCAATATCAGTCCAGTAATGGCAATTGCTCGAAATTATCGCCCAAAAGATTACTTGAAACTTAAGAGTCTGCATTAATTGCACTCGGCCAATTACCCATTCCCGTCGATTCTCTCCTGCTGAACCAAAGAAATCCAACGGAACGAGTAAATTAGCCTGAAATTAGCTCCCGAGCGTAGCTGCGTCGCTGGAGAAAATACACGAGAATGACCTTGAAACGGCCAACTTGTAAAAGTCCCGGCAGCTTCGCTAACATAACGCCCTTATCGAGCTGCGAAGCGCGACAGACCTTTTCCCTCTCTAATCCCTCCCTCCCTCCCCTCCTGCTTCATTCACGATATTCGGCAATGATAAATATCGACCAATGTTTTCGCAGTCGCGCGCCACATGTTTGTCAGCGAAAACCGCGGGAAGCCGTTCGCGCCCGAAGAATCAACCCTTCGAGTTTACGAGTGAGGAGTTTACTTGCGCAGAATTTATGAAATTCCATCGTCAGTGTGTACACATTGACAATGTGTCAATGCTCCTTCGGCGAGTTTACTTAGCCTTTGGCTTCGACTCAGTGCCTCGACTCCCACCTCTCGTGCCCGAGAATCCGACAGCCAGCGGAAATTAACAGCCAATCCACTCGCCCCATCCAACCAAGCATTGATCATCGCTCTTGATTATTTTTTCACCCCGATGATATTTAGTTAAGATATAATCAGTGCTTCAGGAGCCAGTGCCTAGAAGATATTCACTTTACGTATAAGAAGATTAAAGGCACAATACGCTTTATTGATTAAAGCGATTGATTTTGGCGAGGGGAAGTTGGCCATACGTGGCGAAATCGGGGCCACGAGTTGTTGAAGCGTCGATTCAATCACAGCCGCCCAAAATTCATTTACCATAATTAAAATTTTCACATTCTATTCACATAATAATATATATATACACGCATGCTTTTTCGTCCAAATTGTCCTTTGACTGTGTATTATAATTTCCGATAAAGCTCGAGTGTAATACGAGTGTCGGAGCTTAGCTTTGGCGCGGAATGTGCGACTGTTAAAGATCTCCATCGTTTACCCCTTCGCGATCGCTCGCGCGTTTCGCGAAAGACGCTGCTTAAAACTCTGCGAATACAGAAAGCTTCGAAATATACGCTAAAAGCAAAGAGCGCAAAAGGCAAACAACAAGAGCGGCGACAAGGAAAAATAGTTAGGAACAAATGATAAGGGAAAAGAACAAGACTATTGCGTCAAAATCGAATAGTCCTTCGGATGATAGAGCGAGGGAGCCTCGGCTCTCGCAAAATATAATAACAACACGCCCTAATCATGACGCCGAGGATATCCTAACAACGCGTCGGAGCATCAGCCAGGCGAACCTCGAGGACATGTAACGCTCGAGCGGCAGCCATTTCGTGCCGTTCGACTCTCGCCCCACGTAACGAGCACCCAACGATCGCTTATAACGACCCCTCCCCCACCCCACCCACCTCCTTATCCGTATCAATGGCAAAAGTGCAATGGTCCCCCGCTCCCCGAGCCCCCTCGCTCGAGGCTCCGACTCGCGAGCGCTTCCTCCTGAGGACGCCTCCTAAAGATCCTCGCCAGGACGATCGAGCCTCCAGAATCCGAGTCGTGGCTGTAATTTCAGACTTGGCTCGAGGAGGCTGTCGATCGACTGGCGAAAATGTCGGCGACCGGGGCGAGTAGAGTCGCGCCGCTACAAGTGTCCGATATCATAGGCGAGCTCTGCGCTCGTCGCTTTCCATTGGGTTGGGGGTTCTGCGGTCGGGCTGCGTGCGCGGTCTGCACTTTGTCCCCCGGAATGCCTGCGTCGTAAGGAATGTAACAAGCGTCCTCGCCAACTCCAGGCGGGAATATCAAGAATGCGGGGGATTCGGCGGTTTTAAAGGGAGCGGGAGCCACGAGCTCCCGAGGACAAATGAGGCATTTAGCTGGCGGCTTGGCCAGTGATATCTCGCCTACTTTCGCTTACGTTTGCTTTGTTGAACTTTTATATAAACTGCCTGTTTCATCTACGTCACACCCACACAATGCCCCACACGCCCTTGCCCCCTCAAGGGCTTTCGGTAATTGGTTGTTAAGGGATACGGCGGCCTTCTTTATTCTATTATTAGATCGCAAGCGCGATCTAATACGATGGCTGCGTCACTTTGATTATGCTTCGACGATAAGGACAGTTGATAATGTTATTTCGTGGATGAGCTTCTCGGACGTTGGCAATCCGCATTGAGATTTACAAGATTCTTTTGCCTTGTATTGTTCGAATGGCAGAGTCGGCCGTAAGGGCAGCTGGCGCCTCTCAAGCTTGGAGAAATGGCATAGTAGTTTTCATTTCAATATTAAAATTGCCAATTGCCAAGTGAATTGTGAATTATCTCTTGCCATGCAAAAAAACCATCTTTATGAAATAAAGATGGTTAATCAGGAAGATCGATGTAATGTCCATTGTAAGGTGCGAGCGCATCCTATGTAGAAGGGCGTCACTTTGTCAAAGCAATGATTAATTGATTGTGAAATATTATATGAAATTTTAGCTATTTGATGACAATTCTAGATTTGATGACAATTCTCATACAATAATTATTTATTATTAATTGCTATTGTCGCAATACTGCAAATATTCTTAAATATTTTTTGAGCATTGGCTTTGCCTAAATCACCCGGATTTCTCCTTTAAAAAGCGTCATTTAAATATAATGCCAACTCACACATGTTCGACATAAATAATTTAACAATTTTTCATTCCTTAAGGACAATTGACCATTTTTCAACATCTAATATACATCTACGTAAATGTGCTGGGTTCCCAATGTGTGTGTGTGTGTGTGCATATGTAGGGTCTATTATAAGAATATGTATGTGTGAAATATATTTTAAGAATCTCGATGGGATATTGGTGAAATAAATATTGTCAGCGCTCTACTACATTGTCGTGGATTTTACGTGACTTGAAGACAATTTTTTGCCATTTTAAATTCCAAATTTTAGCATTGAACTAATTTGTATTAAAAGTAGGGGTATTATTGTCTTAGGATTGGCGGAGGCGATCGGATAAGACGAGGATATTTCAATATCGTTAGACTAGAAAAATGTGCGGGCATTAAATGTAAAAGGACAAGAAAATATAAAAGTCCCGCACGAGCAATTCCCTGATTTATCGTAATGCATTAATCAGAGATGCTGTATGATAAGCGGGAGTAACCAATTACTCTGATCGATACAGGCCCATAAAGTGCAAATAGATCTTGAATTCCGTAAACATCTTAATCATCCGAGAGACTGGCGCGCGGCCATAAACGTCAGGCCAAACGAACCATAAAAAAAGGAGTCGAGCTCGAGATTTCGGGAAACGTCACCGCGGATCCATCGAGCCGTCATCCAATTATACCCCGACGCCCCGCATCTGGAAATTATTCCCGACGCGTAGCGCCGCTTCTGCGCGCCCCGGCGATAAAACTCCGCGCTCTCGGCGGATGCGCCCACCAGGGCATAAAAATCTCGCTTGGCCCGATCTCGGCGGCGACTCGCGCCCCGATATATCCCTACGCCGAGCCATAAATATTAAAGGGAATGCGCACGCATTCCTCCGGCCGCGGCGATAAAAATCACCGGCACATTATACAGATTTGTCGGTCCAAGTGCTTTTACGATTTTTCACCCGCGGCTTCCTTCTGCCCCGGCTTCCTTCTGCCCCGGCTTCCTTCCTTACCCCACAAAACCACCACCACCAACACCCCCGGTTGCGCCGCCCTTATTCTCTCCCTCCGCCTCCTCACATCCCCTCCTAATTTAATTATGGACCGGGAGTTTACGAGGCCCGCGGAGGGCCACAAGTGCCGGGAGGAGGAGAGACGCGACGACCGATCACGGGATTCCTAATGGCGTTGATCCGCCTTGAGCCGCGACTTGACGTCGAGGCCACCAAGGATTCCCGGCCACCTTTCCTCGCTTTCCTATTAATTCGGCGTTCGCGCCCATCCTGAGCAGCGCCGCGATTATTCGTCTCGTCCGCGTGTTATATTGTAGATTGGTGGGACTGATCGCCTTTGTTGATTATTGTTGGGCAGTCTGCTTGTGGAGGGAGCATTTAAGGGCCAACGATTTGGCTTTGCTGGGAGAGGCCGAGACCTATGATTAAGTGTGTGTGTTTGTGCGTGTGCTTTAAGCGAGTAATGTTGATTAGAGAATATTTTATGAGAGTCGGCAGTTTGGATTTTAAATCTGTAGTTGCGAGGCTTTGCGCTTATTATTTGTCGGAGTATGTTTTTCTTGATAAATCGATCTCTTTCCATTAATACTTCACTGAATCCAGTAACGAGCAAACTTAGTAATTATTTTTAATGACGCGAACCGTATTACAGAATTTCAGGCTGAATTTAAGTGGATTTGGTTGAATGATAAATTATGCTCGAAAGTAAATTAACAATGATTTTTTACAACAAACATTCATCCGATTGAATAATATTCGGAAAGTAGTCGAGTCATTACGTTAAATGGGACTATATATATACTATATATACTATATACTATATATATATATATATATATATGTATGTAATATCCATTTGATTAATACATTGCTTATTATAATTTTTTAATCGCCAGAGCTTCTGTTACTCTGGAGAAACAAATTGGAATTATCTTAATAAAATGGGCCTTTTGAGTGAGCGATCGATACAATATTTTATCCATCGTATTTGTTTTTATTCTCCTAAAATTAAATTCGTTATAAATAGAATTTAAAGTTTATTTGAACTGAAGCTACTCGCTGGATTGTGAAAAGGGAGATTTTGCTAGCGAGAGGCAATTGAAATATTTTTAGTTTATATGTTCTTTTAGATAATTAATGGCCAAAGTGGCGAGATCAAACAATCATATAATAAATTCATAGGAATGAATTTCGACATATTTATTAACAGACATTCAGTCGGTATTGATTACTGACGTTTATCTTGAAATTTTTTTTTCCCCACAATTTTTAGTATAAAATACAATTCTCTATGACATGACCGTAAAATTTCTATAATACTACGAAACTATTGAATTCACTCGAATGCTTCTTTAGTTAAACATTGTTTAATATTTATAATTTAATTAGACATAAAAGCATTGAGTGAACAATATATTCGAGCCTATAATGAGAAACATTGATATTGATTAATTTCAATATTATTTCCACGCTCACTTTTTCTAAATGTTTTTCCCAGCTCTCGTTTCTTTTTTCAATCTGTTAATTTTTCTACCTCAACGTTCAACTTCACTAATCGAATAATAACAAAATATTTTATAAACATAAACAATTTTAATAAAAAGTATTGGACATATTCATTTTACGTTTAACCCTCTCTGTGCAACTCACATTAATAATACTTTTTCCCCTGAGAATCCGATCCAATCTCTCATTCTAAACTATATTTAAATCTCTGCATGAAACCCTTACAGAAATTGTATAATACTTTCCCAAATTAATGCCGAGTCAGTTTGAAATTAATTATTATATTTATCATGATAAGTATTATCCTTGCATCGGAACAAAACTTTTTAATCTTTTGGACTTGATGATGAGGGCTCTAATGCCTTACGTATAAATATATCCATAATTTTAACATGCATAACAAATGTTTAAGTTGAGAACAAATGCTTGAGTGACACATTTTTCCAATAAACTTTATGTGCATATACGTAGGACCGACACGTGTTCCCGCTTACTTTGGAGGTAGAAAGGATCGATTTTCTCACGCCATCATCCCAAACATTCTTCAGCACCCGAGCAATATCATTACTTATTAGTTAGAATTCAAGAAAATAAGAGGAACAACGGCAATATAATTATTGAGAGTTCAAAACCATATTATAATTGATGCAACACGTGTCTCTGCATTCATTGCGTATTCATCGGATATTTCAATTTCAGGAGAAATCGCTTATCGTCTCTTTGTCTTTGTCATTCGATCTTTTCTATTTCTGTTCTTCCTTCCTCTTCTGTCTTTTTTTTCTCACCCCCTGTGCATGTGACTCTCTTATTGTGATTGCCATTAATGTACCTAATTTGTGTAATAATCTATATACATATATAAGCTTTACTTTAATCTGTCATGATCACCAGTAGATATTATAAATGTTATTGCATTTTTTGAATTACAAATTGACTGTTTGATGAATTTTTCGAGTTTCACGCTTTATACTTGAAGATAGAAAGTAGCATAAAACAACAATGATAAATTCGAGTTCTCATCGGAGAATTATTTTTTAAAATATTTTCTAAATAGATAAGAATTAAACAATTTATAATAATAATTATTGTTACTACATAAAGTTCTTATTAAAAATAAAATTTCATTATTTAAACTTTTTACAATAACGCGCTAATGATAATAGTAAATAAGGTGATGAATAAAATTCTTTTACGTATATTTTAAAGTCAAAAGGTACAGCTTTATAGTATATTAAATAAATAGCTTTAAAATAACAAAGTAATTATTTTTTCATTAATTACAGAAGATAAAATAGATATTCTTGAATTCAAAGTATTTATCTAATTGCTGTTTTTTCATATTTTTACATAACTGTATTTGTTTTCCTTCACTGTGCGTCAAATTTTTATTCAATACAAGTTCAACTTTTCTCTCTAATGATCGAAACATGCGATTCTGAATTAATTGAATTAATACTCTTAATGTATCAACATTTGAACTATATTTTTACATAATTTATTGGCATGAAACTTAGCATTGACCACCATTTCATAGAAATAGGTGAATTAATTTTAATAGGCTTACTTTTGCATATAAAGTGCCGCTGTTGGCCGTGTAATTTATTACCAAAGTTGTCAACTGGAAAATTGTAACGCTGCTCTCGTTCCTAAAATACTCCATGTTTTTGCTACTAAGAAGTCAACGGTGCGCGTAATCAAGCGTTTTATTAGCTATAAAAAATTTACGGCCTATCTTCAACCAGAGCTTTAATTAATAGAATTAGTATTCCCTGCAAAGTATTTATTTTCATTATTCTTTTCACGACAAATGTATAATTTAGATTATTGAACAAAATGTTGCAAGAAACACACAAACGCTAATTTACGACTACTTACACCGTATAATTTCCATTAATCAAGCAAATATCCTTTTTCTCTCTATCTCTCTCCTTTATTACCTGTGACGTATATATTCTCACTTTAGTAAAAATTTCTTTTCTTTTTTTTTTTTTACCGAAAAGTGCATTATTAGAGCATTTTTAATTACTACTAACCTGCTAAGCTTAGAGAGCTTTTAATGGCGTTGCGAGCGCAATCTCGAGGCAAATAAATATTGTCACTATCTGAAATCAGTCAGTTATCTGGGTTATTAATTTACACCTCCTAAAAAAAAGTAAAAGAAGAAAAAAAAAAGAAGATGAATAAAAAATCGCAATCCTAATGACAGCCCATAAGTCCCCGTCGAAAATGCGAGATTTGAATAATAAAATCAATTTCCCCCTCCCGGCCATGAGCGCACGCACGTGCTCATCTTATTCCCCAGGTCCTTCCCCACGTTCCAACCTGGATAACATTAAGTGCTTCCCTTACACGCCCGGTCGACTTACCAGGTGGCATGCGGCCGCCGCCGCCTCGCCGGAAGTGGCATTCCGATGTTCGCGATATCTGCCCTTCCCACCCTCCCAACCTCGCCGTGCTCATCCCCCGTCCTGCCCCTTCCTGCCCCTCCCCTGACATTATGCGGCCGACATGTGCGATAGGACGTTAATGTCCGTCGAGGTGCGCGCCACGGGCATCTTTATGGAAATGAGGTCAGCGTTCGCGTGGGGTCGGAAAAAGCGCACCGGGAGGTAGAGGGGAGGAGGCCTGGGGCGTCACGGGGCGAGGAGTCGATGAAGGAAGTGTGTCCCGATGTCAATTATAAGACTCGGGGGATCGATGAAATGCGCCCGTTTCTCTTCACTTGGAACTCGAAGTGCGAAGTGCGAAGAATAAAGAATATTCGCCGAGTTGTAGGAGCCTAATCTAGCGAATTGACTTGTTGATAAGGCGAGCTGGACTTTATTTTTTTCTTCCCCCGTATATTTTGTAATGTCATTGGCGTGACCGCCACGTGGATTGGTAAATAATAATTCCTGCACAGTGTGAAACGCGCGGGATTTATGAGGAATAGATCAATTGGATTTAGCCGGCGGGTGTATCGTGCGTTCTTGGATTTCATGAAATTTCATTATATGCGCGCGTGCACTGATCAAACTTGATGGGAGCAAAAACTTTATAGAGTAATTTCGATTTGAATAAGTGACGATTGCATCTAGTTTTTAGTGATTTAATCAAATGTTTAATTGGATGTGGGCTTGGGGCGTCATTTTCCTGAAATTATTTTAACCAGAGCTCAAAATCCAAATTGAAATACAACGTTAGCCGCGTAATTCCATTAACTTTATAACGCAAATTAAATTGAATAATAATCCCTGGGGCAATAAATTTTTAGCCAAGAATTGGACTTGAGTACTAGATAACATACGAATTAGGGGAAATACCGATGGAACGAAAGTAGCGAATGGAAATTCTTCGAATGGGACTTTAAATTCTAATATATTATGCCCATAGCTTTCACTGTACTCGAGATTTTCAATAATTTACGTCGGAAGCGCTATGTTTTATAAATGAAAGCATAGCCGTGAAATCTTTGAGCATGTTCGCTTAAATCTATATGGTAAATAATTGTAAAACACAATAATTTCAAACTAAATTCCATCATCGCGATAATTCATTCAATTTAAAATAGGGCCATCAATGCAATCAATAAATATCCCAAGTGAATTTACGCACACTCGTTTAATAGCCGATAATTTTATTATACATTTTTATTTCACTTCTTCTTACCTGCCTTAATTCATTAACGATATTTGTTTTATCGACTACAACGAATACACTTTTTCCTCAGCGCATCAATTATTTCAAGCTCGCCAATCTCCATTCATCCCGCCACTCATATATCTTGGACAAATAGACCTGGCCACACTCGAGGCTCCATTATACGAATGAACTGTGAAGATGGTCAAACTAATTTTCAGCGTATAAAAGTAGTCAATTCTCGTGAAACTATTTGCTTTGTAGGGCTCGCCACGGCCGGTCAAACTATTAGCCAACAGAACTGAAAAGAGAAATCGGGTCTGAGGGATGGCAGGAGCATGTTCGACCAGCACGACAGATATACAAAACATCCGAAGAGAAAAAAAAAAAGGAAAGAAAAAAAAATGGGA
>JAPYYT010002618.1:0-16703 GCA_030522565.1 Ceratosolen corneri | reverse complement strand
GATATTTTTTATTATTATGCCCCTTTCAGGTGTTTCATAACAATGTTTTTTTTAATTTATTTTCCCGTTTTCTCAACAACCGAATCGATAAAACAGCGAGTGAATTGTCAAATGCTATAAATTATGAAATAAATTTAATAACTAAATAATCGAATATATAACATAAAAATAAATGAAAGACAAAATCATTGATAATTTTTATTATTCTGCCCCTTTGAGTTGTGCCAAAACCATTTTCTTTTACATTTATTTTCCCATTTTCTCAACTACCCAAACCGATAAAACAGCGAGTGAATTGTCAAATGCTATAAATTAATAAAATAAATTCAATAACTAAATAATCGATTATATAATGGAAAAATAAATGAAAGACCAAATCATTGATAATTTTTATTATTATGCCCCTTTCAGGTGTGGCAAAATCAACTTTTTTTTACATTTATTTTCCCTTTTTAAAATAAACGAGTGCTTATATAAAGTTTTTACTTAATTTTTAATCTATAATAATTATTTCTTCTATTGTTTATAAAGATTTTATCATTCATAAAACATTAATCTAATTCTTACATATATATATATATTAAACAATTTTGTGTATTTTTAATATGGCTTAGCCCTGTGATTTTTATCGTTGCGACCCTTTTCTGCTCCAATTTTTGCTGGCCGCTTGTGATTTGCATTTCTTTGTATTAAAGGTACTTCCGTCTGCCTCCAAATATTCACAATACTCGCTTCACCTCCGGTAATTAACCGGCCACTCTAAAAAGAGAGCAAGTCCTTTATTGAATTTGTTTAAGATTCAGGTTATACGCAGGACTAGTTAATATTATTATTGTTGTAATTAAATACTTTGAGGTAAGATCATTTGTTTGAAATGCGAGAACATTACATTTTGATAAAAATTAAACTTACTTTTTCATGCAACCAACTGTCTCGGACAATTTGCTTATTTCCTGATACATTATAGTATGGTTCCAATTGATTTTTTCCAAAACTTAGGCATTTCAGAATATTACTAAGAACATAAAACTTTCGCTTTAGTATAATTGTTATTGTAACAAAGTATAAGTACTTTAATTTATTATTGCATTATAACGATACCCTTTCGTAGAGCTCGAACCCGCAAGCAAGTAAGGATTGCCAAATGCAGTTGGAACGTGTATCCGTACCAAGTAACTCGTGTCTGGATCATCATTCTACAAACATTTATCAAATTAAACGAGTCTAGTAATTCTCCAAGTTATGTATGCAAATAATATTTTTACCTGAGACAAAACAAGATCACTTCGATCAAATTTGTTATAAGGCGTGGCATCCTCGCAATTCCACAATTGAAGCGAATGGGTATGAGTTGTACACCATAAGTTGTCATTTGTTAGCCAACCTATTCGATCCTTTTATTTTGAAGACAATTAAAAGTTAATAATATAAAGTGACTTTATATAACAATTTGTAAATGTAAATATCTTTATTCCGATTATTACTTTCTTTGTTTTATAAAGAATTAAAATATTCATCATTTATTCTTACTCGTAAAAGTATGCCTTTTGTGCTTTTTATATACATTTTATTATATACAGATAATTTTTTATTTAAATATCTACAATAAGCTGAAAATAAGATAGCTAATAGAGTTTTCAAGCTCAGAATAATCTTAAATTAAGTAGGAATACTTGAAGTATAAAATTTGTTTAATAAATATTTTTAAAGCGACAATTATTGGCATACTTACCACCGAAGATTCTGTATTTAATGAATATGTCAAGGCAGAGTCTTCCGAAGTTTGCGTTAAGTCAAAAACATTGATTAAGCCATCTGTGCTACCAGATGCGAGAATGTCTCTTTTATTCGAATGGAAGGCTATACTAGTGATATCATCCATGTGTGACTCCCAATAGCCACCAAGTAAATTATCTTTACCATTAAGCTTAGAATTACTATATCTTATGTCCCAAAAAAGTATAAAAGCATCTCCGCCAATATGTTCGGTTCCACCTGCTATAAGCCTCTCGTCGCAACTGATGTCGAAACTAGCAAGTGGTTTGAGCTTTCCATCCTCTGTATTATCTGAATTTTAAATATAAGAATATTACATATTACATGATATTACAGTATATTACATGCACGCACGCACGCACACCCACACACACACCTTTAAACTCCGCGATAACTTTTCCCTTAGCTCTCAAATCACAGGCAATAACATTCCCATCGTTGTATGCAATATAAATGATATTTCTTGAATTAGGACTAAACTTAACACCTATAATGGAGGACTGATTGTGCTTGAGGGTAGCTGTTCTATTAAAAGTTTCACCAGCTGAATAAACGACACAGGAATGATTTGACAATGCGACTCCAATCCGAAAATCTGGTTCACTGTAAATTAATAAAACGCACGCGTAAAAAATACAATGCTGAATACTAGAGATATAAAAAATCTAAAGCACAAACATATATATATATATATATATAGAACTTGGATATTTAGGAGCAGTTTTACCTTTGGGTTCCACAAATTCCAAGCACGTAATTCTCACTATTGTTAGACACTACTTCCTCAACGGATAAAACAAATTCACCTTTACATTTCGGTAATCTGTTCTTTTCAGACCTCCGCGTTCCACCGTTTTCCACACTCAGTCTCTTTAATGATTCCACGATTTTCGACATTTGTTTGTTTTTATTTATAATATCAATCCACAAAGTGTGTACAAGTTCTTATTGTCGTCTCTTTCAACATACAAGTATAAAAAAATCTCAATTTTCCGTGAACAATTGGATAATGTAGCATTGGAGCCTAATGGGAGTGGGTTTTATTGAAATAAATAATTAATTCCTTGACGACGTTACTTTTAACCTCATCTAGCTTAATACAACACATGTTTTACAACCAAATAAGAGAATGAAATAGTAGCGATGGTGTGTAGGTTATTCGCAGTCGTTGGTGTAAGTATGTTACATGTTGTAACAGCCTATGTGTTTAATACTCGCTGTATTTTTATATTTTGCCGAGACTACGGTACGCGTGCAACTCTTCTTACCACGAAAAATCAATTTTCACGAAAAATATTGATTCAATTTAGATGGCCATCGGCGCTTTTAGAATGAAAATTAATCAATTACATGAGCTGCGGCTAAATAAATAAACACTTGTTCCTTCGAACGCGCCGATAAAAAAACTCGATCTCTAGTGTGACAAAGTATTATACACGGCGCGTCAATGCCGTCACATTGGTAGCACTGATTTTTTGAGTTTCGAACGTTACTAATTTAAAGTTCCATTAACGAAAACAAAAATGAATATTTGCGAATGGCTCGGATGAAAAAGATATAATTTATATAATTTGTCATTGTTAATTCGCGGGGGAAGTGGATAAGGAAGGTAATAAA
The DNA here is from genome assembly GCA_030522565.1 of Ceratosolen corneri. NCBI lineage: Eukaryota > Metazoa > Arthropoda > Insecta > Hymenoptera > Agaonidae > Ceratosolen > Ceratosolen corneri. Next base: position 13,310 of record JAPYYT010002618.1, on the reverse strand, counting down.
AGAAAAGTTAAGTAAGATGGCGTTTAATAGACGCAGATGGTCAAACGATTTTCTGGATTCGTTAACTGATTTTCAAAGTAAGTGTGGAAACTGCAGCATATTTCGCTTTCAATAAATAGACAAATTTCTGTAACACGTCATATTTTCATAACAATATGCATACTAATAATAATGACAATAAGTAATATTACGGGATTATTTAATTTTTTAATTAAATCGGAAAATTTTGTAATTCTTTAATAATATATGACTTATTCGAGTATAACCTGAAAGTTATTGCGAATAACGAAAATATTATATTTGTAATTTATAAAACTGAATTTATAAAACTGAAAATGTTATGTTTGTTAAAATAAGCATTATTTGTTTGAAATTTTGATTGTTTCAATAAGATTTCAAAGGTGGCTGTTAGAATGAAATACAAAGAAAGTTTTGTTCGCTTAGATAGAGATTCTGATTTAGATTCTGATTCTACATGTAATATTACATATAAATTAACAATATAAAATGATTGAATGTCATTTGTAAAATGTCATGAATGATTAAAGAATTAATCTGTGCCTAAAGAATTAAAAATTTAATTGTAGATGACTGATAATAAATTGGAAAATAGGAGATATAATGATATACATCTAAGTACAATGAAAAATTCTAATATTTCGGAAGAAAATGTAAATTTAAAATAAATTGCCATTGTATAATATTGTGACTATCAGTTTGGATATAAAAAATGATATTTCAGATTTTTATGAAGATTTAAATTATAATATTTGTCCAAAATAAACATTTAATTGATTCAGATAAAGAATTTTTTGGAAAATAATATTGAAAAATCAAATGTTAAAATTATTAAAGAATCTTTTAGATTAGCAATAAAATTAATCTAGAAATTTAATCATTAAATAATTGACACATTAAGAATCTGATTGTTTTTCCAGATAAAACTATGCAATTTGATGTTGTGCCAAATGACAATGAAAAAATGACAAAAGATATTACATTTAATTCGGATAATGAAACAATTAGAGCATCCTCTTGCAATTCTAGTGTTCAAAATAACACAGTACTTACACCTATCGAATATAAAACCAATCAACGCTCAACAGAAGCTTTAAAACAAGGTATAATACCTTTTGAATATATTGTTTATAACGTACGTACGTTTGCATACATAAATATATGTGTATGCAATTGTAGCATTTGCATACGCGTTAAAGTATATATTTGAAGTAAATTACTTAAAAAAATTTTTCCATTACTACTAGAATTTTCACAAAGTGAAGATGTAAACATAAACACAGAGATGACTAAACCAGATATTTGGGATACATTACTGGCACTAGAGCAAGCATTATCGCCAGTTCAGGAAAGAGAACAAAGTTTTAAAGAATGCCCTCAAGATTATCCCCACGTATTAAGCAATTTATCTCAACAATTTAGGAAAACACCAACGAGATTTACTGAAAAGTTAGTATCGTTAATAGAGGATTCTATCATATCAGAATCTCCGACAAAACAGTTGTCCCACGAAAACTCTGCAATTAGTTTAAATAGAATGACTGGAGAATTTCGTAAATTATGCAAATTTATTGAAGATGAATCGATGCCGGAATTAGCTCCATCGTTAATGAATGTGACTGGTTCATGTTCTGAAAACATTCTAACTCCCTCTGAAAAAAATTGTAGAAACTCTGGCATAGCATCAAAAAATATGTCGAGGTATATCAATGATACGCCGACCCGTGCTTGTACGCCTAAAGCGCTCAAATGTCTTTTAACGCCAAGAAATAAAATAAAATCTAATATCAATAGTCCTATTAATAAATTTACACCCACTGCAGACAAGTCTTTTGAATATTGGGAATCAGTTTGTAATATGATGTGCGATAAGCAATCGAATACTAAACAAACTAAAAGGAAAAGTTTGTGTAGGCCAGAATCTTCGAAGGAAAGTATGAGTGAAATGTTGACGATTTGCGAACGCCAAATGGCTTCTTTAGACGATAGTACTATTGATATTAGAAGCTCCGAACCTTGTAAAAGGGTAGAGTGCGATTCAAATGTAAAAGTGCAAACACCCAGATCCAAGTCTGAATCTACAATTATTTTGAATATCGGTGACAGAAGGAAGAAATTATTTAAAAATTTGAAAAATGAAAACATAAATAACGATATAATTTCTAATATTGACGATGAGTTGTTGATGATGAAAATGAGCGAAAGTAAGTGTATGAAAATAAATGGGACATTGCTTTCTGATAAGGAATCTAAATTATTGAGTGGTAACGATTTGGAAGCAGACGAAAAGACATGTGAGGATTTTGAGTTACTAAACGATTCGAAAATATCCAAGAAAAGTGATGTAGAAAATTTTGAAAATGAGTTTGAGTTATTATATAGCGCAGGGACCGAGCCAGTAGATATAGAAAATACGTATGACGACAATGAACAAGATTGTTCATTACTGATTGAATTGGTTAAGAGACGACAAAGATGCTTGAATACTGCAAAATTGATGTTGGAAATTAATAAAGAAGATCCGATTTCTAACGAGGACAGCAAATGCTTAGAAACATTATACAAATTAGGCATCCAAGATAGGACCTTTGACGAAGTTGAAGACGATACGAAATTTTTAAACACTCTAAGTGAATGTATAGATTACAAAAATTATATTAGCGTTAAGAGTCAGCCAATAATAAATATGCTTAACGAATTGAATTCTCCGAGCGATATTAAAAATAAAGCCACAACGACAATCGGATCTAAAAAGCAATCGCACCTTCCGAACGTCCCAAATCGTAAGTTAAAGAGTCAACAAAAATTTGCAACGCCAAAATCATCATCTTTAGAATCGAAAAATGTGTCAAGAGTACAGGATAAGAAGACTACGAATAAATTGCTGCCAATAAAGTCCGTTCCAAAATTAACCCCAAGAATAATGGACAGAAGGACGCCACATTTACAATTAAAGAAAGATTTGAAAGGAGACGAAAAGATCTCCTATCTATCGGATTCACAAAAAAATAAAGTAATTTCTAGAGAAACGCCGAAAACACCCGCTAGAACAATAGTGCAGCATGACAAAAAAAGCTCGCAGATGCAAGTTCCAGAGAAAATGAGTCAAAAAGTCACGACTAAGTGTTCAGCTAAAGCTCCGCAACCGGATAATAAAAGAATTCATGCTCAATCGAAGAAATTGACGGTCGATGTCGTCGAGCCTCTCAAAGCAATTGCGCAATTGTACCAGCCGGAAGTCACTTGTAAAGCGACACCAAGCTTCGCTGCCCCACCAAGTGACGAGACCCACAACACCAGCAACAAGTGTCCCGTGATTCATGAAAATCACCCGCACGACGCTTCCCAATCGCCAAAAGTCAAACTTTTCCTCACCCCGGGCAAAACTGCGAAAGCCAGCACTCTGGGCAGAAAGAGGCCGCCGATGTATTTCTTAGATACGGTAACGAAGAAAACGACGCCAATGAAGAGCGATTATAATAACGTGAAGTCGCCGATCGGCTTGTATATAAATGGGACCGACACCAGTTTGATTCGCAACATTCACGCTCGAGTCAACGATCGTCTACTTACGCCCGTCTCGACCGGCAACGACAAGACCCCCAAACTGAAGTTCATGCTTTCTGCAAAAGAAAATAAGGTAGGATAGGAGCAAGTACGAGGGAGTATGAATTTTATAGTAAAACTACGAGCTCTTGCATGCAACATTTTAATGTAGTGTATAGTTTTTGCACTGGCAAGCAAAATTTCTTCGTCTATGGAGATTTATTGGTCGATCCATTCATTTTTATTAATGGGATTTTATAATGGCACATTTAATATTTTTATCTTATACAATTCATATATTTCATTAAATGATGATATATTAAATCTTATAATTCAGCTGTAATGAATGACATTATTGAATTGCGACTATAATATTTGCCGGCTTTATCGGCAATTCATTAATGAGTTTCAAATCGCTTTAAACGCTCGTCCCGGGCATCAGTAGTAGTAGAGAGAAAGTCTACATTGGTATTGAAGAGGCATTTGTGAAGTTTTAGTTGGTTCGGTCGATAACAACTGATATATAATCTTGGAGTTTATTATTCCATATCTTGACAAATAGATGTTTGTATTGTTTATAGCTATCGTTTGTAGCCCAATAATTCTCCATTTAAATACGATAAAATGATTTGAATTTTCTTTTTCTTTTTTTTCATTAGCTATAGAGCTTGTAATATTATTTTTCAAAACAAATTTATTGTTTGCGAAATATTGAGCGATGACTTATTTGTTTTACAGTCTCCTGTCATTAACTGCAATGAAGGTATTATCTTACCAATCGTCAGATATCAACCAGCCAAACAAATTCATGTCGTAAGGACATTTGTGTAAATGCCTTAAAGTCAATTTCCTGTCAATCTAGCATTACTAACGAAAATTCTTCTCATTCATTTAGATTAACGACAAGTCATCGTATTCGCCCAGCTCATTGCCGCCAAACTCCAAAATAAAGAAGCTGCTCGAGCCTATAGAAAACACTGTCGTTATTAAGCACGAAGGTATTGTTGTCATTGTTTTTTTTTTTTTTTCTTCAAATTATAAAAATAGTCGTTGCTCAGTGGATTATCTAGAGGCTAACAATCATTTGTACGTGGTTGAAAAAAAAAGGGGGAGGGGAAAAAAAACAGTTCTTTAAAATCATTCTTTAAATGAAATCTTTTAATAGAAATAAATTTGTAAAATTATCGTTTTTTTTTTTTTTTACGCAGGACGCATCGTAAATTGTAATTCCAAATCTGACTGTTTCAACTCGGAAACGTCCATCCGTCTCCAAAAGATGGCTGAAAAAGTAACACCAATAAGGAAAAAATGCGCGTAATGGGAAGATAATTGCGACAAACTATTCATATTTTATACGTGAAAATAGACTATTGAAGCATTATTTAAATAGTGAAGAATGTATATTTTTATGACCGGTGTTTAACTTCTTTCTCTAATGATTTCGTTCAAGATTTGATCTTTTTATTATTAAAACACAGCATATAGCCAGATAGTTAACTGTGTAGTTATTATCTCTTATGAAAAATACTATTTAATTATTAAATATTTAAATTTTTTTTTTTTTTTTTTTTTTTTTTACTGATTATTTACAAATTTCTATTTTATACAATGAACATTAAATTTAATAGGATTAAATCTTAAATCGTAGCATAAATTGTAATAGAATATTTTTATTTTTAATAAATATAACTTGCACGAAACTAAAAAGTTAAATTATATTTTAGTGTTAATTATTTGTTTTGAAGCAATTTTATAATACAAAAATTTAATAGTCAATGTGTTCTTATGATTATTACCAAATACGCATAAAGTTACTTTCACGTATACTCTGCAATCAAATTTTTCAATGAAATTTCAATTACATTCAACATCCTCGTTATTGCTTATTGTAATTATTAATATGACACTATTACATGTAAATTTACTTTTTAAAATTTTTATTTACAAGAAACATTTACAATTCTTATATCAAACAGTTTAGAAATTTTGCGCAATTTTGAAGAAGTTGCGGATTAATATAAAATAACTGACTTCAATTCAATATAAGAAAACTGTATTAAATAATATTATTTGCATTATTAGTACAATATTGTATTTTTGTAAGTTATTTAAAAAATTAGTTTAAAAAATCTATATGATACGATAACAAATGATAATGGTTATTGAAAGCATAGATATGAGCGCATATATTTTATATACTCTGAAGGAAATTAAATTTTAATTTGAACATACTTTTAAATAAAAATTGTAACTTACAATTTTATTGTCTCTTTTAAAAATTCTCTATACTCTATATTGTAAAAGTAAATTATAACAATATTGCTATTGAGTTGAACACTATTGAAGCAAGCCATTGAAGCTAAATGATAGAATTGCTTTAAAATGTGAAATATTATGGAAACAATTGAGGTATAGATGAATGTGCGTTGTTACGTAAGGAAAATGAAGAGTAACAGCTGCAGTAGTAAATAAGTTATCAATATGAATAATCTAGTTGAGGAAATAAACGGAAGGAATCAGAATATAAATGAAATTCATTGGATAGAAGAGAGCAAAATAAAGAGAATAAACTAAAGTAATTAATATTCGGTCTACGACAAACGATTTTATTATAAATATATTTTTTAAAGAGTTTGGAATAATTGTTTTTTAATCAAATATCTTTTATCGTATTAATTTAGTTGCAAACTATTTAAGATGAATTAAATAAAATAATTAAAAAATGTATTTGATTAATTCAATTTATTTAATAATAATAAATTATTTCATATTATCTGAAAGTACAAATGAAAATACGTAGATCAACAGTAAAACCAATATTCGATAATTTAAAAATATTTCTTTAATGCTTGTTTTTTTTTTATTGTATACGATATTTAAAATATTTTAATTTTTTTTTATATATTTTAATGTTAATGTTAAATTCCTAAATGAATGTGAATAATGTAAAGGAAAAACGATGTAATTCAGACTTGTTGTTCAAACTTGTTAATAATTGCACGTAACTACGTAACAACGATCGAATTGTTTGAGAATAATTTATGGATTATTGATTATTATGTACAATAATTTTTCTCAAATTTGTTTTATGCTTTTAATTTTCTTTCAATAATGGAAATATTTTCATAGATTATTTAACAATCGTCCTATTGATTAACGTTATCGTTCGCTTTGCTTATTAAAATTTGCTTTATATCGAAATCGTTTCTTTTATTTGCTAAAATTTCTTATTTAAAATTATTTTCACATTACTCTCGTTAAATATTTATTCAATCGCAATTTTTACTTTAATCGTCAGATTTTTATGTCATTATTAAGCTTACTTACATTCACATCACATATCATTGTGATTGCCAATGCATTTTTCCTCTACCTTATTATTGAAATTAAATTATCTTATATATATATATATATATATGTGTGTGTGTGCGTGCGTGTGTGCGCTAATTTTCAGTCGATAAAAACGATCTGAAAATGAATTAATGTCATTTTTACTTTTAACATTATATTACGCATATTATATTAAATTAAATTTATATATTGCTTGAAAAAAAAAATTTAAAAGACCACCAAATCGCTTTTAACATTTTAATTCAATAATTAATTGAAATGTTTCGGATTTTGCATTTTGCATTCTTTCTTTATTTCCATAAATAAACGCACTTTTCTTTGGCTTCTTCCTCAAGTTTCACTTCACATTGAATTATGATAATTCAATCTTATTGTAAATCAATTGTACCCATAAAATATACATGTAATAATAATACATTTAAAAATCATCATCATCGTCAAAAAAGTTTGATGATGCTGAATCATTGCCTTCAGTTCACGAACACATGCGCTAAAGATTATATGTAAAAATAGGCTGGATCAACAATTGGGATAAGCTAAGAGAGAAAAAACTATAAGATTTAATATAAGATTGAAGTATGACATGCGAGATGAAGTTGAATTGAATGTATTTAAATACTTTCGATTTTTCTTTTCAGAAATTAGACACATGTTACACACAATAATAATATCGGAATAAGCAATGTTTTCCGTGCTCGTTTCATACACGATTGCTCTTACTGAAAATGCTCATTACATTTCACTGATAATCATCATACGTGTATTATATGCATTGAGAGATATAATTAAATTTGATGATTAATGCAAATACTTGATGTAAGCTTATGCTCTAAACGTCAATGCTTATGTTTATTTTAATTAAAATTAATTTCTGACAAGTATTGAAGTGCTAAACGAGATTGCCGAGATATTATATTATATTATATTATAATTAATGCATGACTGTTGTAGCGAAAGAAAATCGAGTTTGAAAGCGGAAATCTAAATTGTTTTAATTGTATTGGTTATTGAATGAGAGATCGTGTACTTCGACACCGATCGAGAATCTGTTAATTGGCTATTCAAACAAATTTGTTGCTAAACTAAACAATGTCCACGGTGGTTTATTACGTGTAAGTAATTAGGGCGAGCACAAAATGCGCCGCCCCATCACGATAATAATTATCTTCCCGTGCAGCCGATTAATGTATTTATCAAAGTAGAAACTATAAATTGATGGTCGACTATCGAAGGTTGAAGTGGAAAAAGTGGCTTGAGCTGTTAACTTTTACGTCACGCTTGCGTGGACGCATTGTATTTTTATTAATGTACGCATATGCGAAAATAATATTCGTATCCGTAACGTGTAATGGGATAATGATTTGATAATGATAATGATGATTATTAATAATGAGAGGTTACGTTCAAGTCAATAGTTTGTCTTTAGAACGTGGATTCGAAAGTAAACGAGGACCATTGGAGGGGAAATTTTTAATTCGCAAAATATAATATTCTCGTAGAAGATGTCACGGGAAGAGGGTGGCATTTGCAGATTAGGGGGATGAAGTAGAGCGTGATGGAACGAATGGCTTGAAAGACAGAAAAAAAAGGGTTACTACGACTTGCGAGGTAGCGTTGCGGGGTTATGGATGAAGACAGAATCTGCGAGATGGTTAATTTACTTTGGTGATTTCATTGAAGGCGAGTGAGGTCTCGAATGAAAAAATGAAAAAATGCAAAAATAGCCAATCGTTATGTATCGTTAATGTCGAAAAGGAGTTGTTTTAATATTACAAAGAAAGTCGTTTATTGTAATTGACTTTATAGCCCATTTGCTCGGGGGGATATAGGATGAAACGTGATATGCACTCGACGGATGCCTTTGTTTAATTTTCCAGATGACAAGCTCCTGGTGCATTCACTCATATTGTTAATGCTCTGTCAAGTGATTGCAGGCACATGGAGTATAATAAGATAATAAACGGTGACAAGGATTAAATAATAACTGGTTGCGCGAAGGTGGCTTTTTGTAAGATATTTGAAGACTTCCAAGTCCAGCTGTGAAAGATCCAATTGGCAACGAATGGTAGGTGATGCTGTTTCGCGATTTGCCTTTTATCAAAAGGTTCTTTTTAATTTTATGCGAGAGAAGAGTATTAGTTAGTTAAAATTTGCAATCCAAAATCGCTGACGAATTAGAAGCACGATAACCAAGGAAAAAGAACGAATAAGGGCTTACATAGACTTATTATGACATTTTATATGAAATATTATTACATCGGCAGTTGTACTTGGAGCAAGCACCCCGTATCCAATGGAAGTATGTACATTTGTCGTGTCTGTTGTACGCTTTAATTCTAATTGATTAGTGCTTTTTTATATGAAATTTACGAGCGCAATACCAATTATACTAATAATATATTCTACCGAAGAGGAGTAATATCAATGGAAATACGACAGTGCTCATTTAATTATAGGCATATTATAAGATGTAACGAGCGTTTGATTTTTAAAGACATTTCATTTTTCAACCCAGTACAATTATACATATTGTTTAAGAATAAGGAATTAATTTATAAATAATCACCTTTCATATAATATTTATATAATATTTAAAATGAGATTTTAAATTCAAGTATTTTGAGCACACGAATGCGTACAAATAATGCACAAATACACGCGTAATTTCCGCACAATTTTCGATTAATGCGATCCTTTTAATATATTGCCGAAGCTGGCTATAAAATGCATCGATATAGTGATAATTATTATATTGTATAAGATGAAAGAGAAACGTTGAATATAAAAATGCTCATTGAATCAATATTCTTTTAGTAAGAAAAAATTCCCTCAATAATGCAGTAAAAAACTTTTATCTACCAATTAAACGTCAATCTAAATTCCAATATGAGAATAAATAATCCATTGGGTGCTTCTTCAGAAAGCGATGTCTAATTAATAAACAATTGTACGATGACACTATGATAATGAATGACGAGTAGCCCATAAAAGCTTAAATGTACATTACGAGTATTAATTGTATTATTGGGAATGTACAAGAGATGCGTAAAATCTGTACATCGAAGTATCTTATCGAATTTGATGGATATTTTTCTTGGAGAGGCGCTGCCATTGGAACTTCGATTGGGTAAACACGAAATACTTGCATTTTTATCTATTTACGAAGATTATAGTTAAGATAAAATGTCAAATTCTGTGCACACATAGAAGAATTTCAATGAGAAATTTTGAAAATTTCCAAGTATTATCGAGTAGCCCTCTTATTGGCATAAATAACATTATTGTTTAAAAATTATAATACACAATACCGGAGGACTTGTATAGTTTTTTTATTAATCATTTCTCGGTTATTAAATAGGGATGACTTTGTATATGTAAGTTTTATCGATGTTTGTCGTGAATATTTGCTTTAACGTTGTATTACAAATTTTTTGCAGAACAAAGTGTACTAATAAAGTTTTAATAGGATTAATCTAAAACATAATTTTAGAACGATTTCGTAAAATAAGCAATTTTCTTCACATAGAAGTTAGATTAAGGCTGCTCTACTTGTTGGATATGTTATAAATCTTTTACGATGATAAGGTACACTTGATATAATCTAAAAAAAAAAAATAGCCTAAAATACGAATGGAGATGAAAAACACAAGTCAACAAAATCATTTGCAATCATAACATAATCACAGAATAATTTCCAGAATAATAAAAAGAAAATTAATTCACGAACGTGTCGATATTTTTTTAAGAGGAAAAATACGTACAAATATAAAATCCAATCAGTTTATTAGAAATGTGTCGAGCAATTTACAAATGTCCATTAAATCTTGATCTGATCTAAAAAAAAAAAAAAAAACTGATAATTTAGAACCGATTCGTTTTACATATAAAAGGCCCATTTTATGTTTACTACATAGTTGCTAAAGAATAATAAAATTCTTTTATTGAAATATTGTTTCAAACTTTATAGCGATTTATTAACCATTTTTGTCAATATATAAGTAGTGCAAATATTTTACTCGAGCCTCCATTTTATACTTAATTTTATTATATATAACGATTCCACATGTCTTTAATCAAAATTAAAATTAACGGCTTTTAAAAACACGTATCATGAGTGCGTACATAAATCACTTTCCCAATACCAATACAAAATTGTCAATATATTTTTTAATATAAAATATCACTTATCACTTATCATTGTGATACAATGTATTCTTGTTTATTAAATTTGTTATATTACAATTTTATAGAATTAAAAAATTTAAGAATTCAATTTTATAATCAACAGTTATAAATTTCTTTTTCCATATATTCGTCTATAATTACAATTCACAAAATAATAAAGTCATTGTTTTAATCGACAAGTACTTTTCCATTAGATTTTCAATTTATGATTTAGTTTTTATTTACTTCGAAGAATGTATTTATAATGTTGATATTATACTTTATATTATATTAATTATTAATGAGTTATAAATAAAATAATTTCTATCGAATTCAAAATGATAATTTATGCTTAATTTTATTGTTGTTTGTACTTTTAATATCAAATAGTCTGTTGTTATTAAATTCTTAATACTTTTTATAAATTTATCGTAATTTATTTTTAGCTGTCAACAACAATAATAATAATCCGAATAAATAATAATTGTTCGTCACCTTTAATTTCGATAATAATGTAAAAAGTTCGTGAAATTAAAACAATTCGAAATTGTTAAGAAATTTTATATTAATCATAAATCATACGTTTTCCATAAAAAGTAAAAAGAAAAAAAAAAACAACAATAATTCATTCGATTTATACATTTAGCGGTTATTTTTTAATGAAAAAGTTAAATTCGAAATATATATTCATGGTTAATATTAATAATTTCTTCAATTATCATAAAAAGATTATAATTATAACAGAAAACTATAGAATATTTTAATAGTTTATTTTTTATATGATTTTTTTATTCTTTTATCTTTTATATTGAGAAATTGATATGTGGTGACATGTATAATTTACATCAATTACAATGTATAATTACACGATATTTTTATTATTTCTCATATATATGTAATTAAGAACATTTTTTTATCCAAGTTTTTTATATACACATGTATTGTTGATAAAAAATTAATTTTACATTTTTCAAGTATCCTTTTATCAACTTTAAAAATGTTTTACAATAAATATTATCTGACTTGTATTTTGCAAATAATTAAAATAAATGTATTGAAATGTTAAAAAGAAAATAATAAAACAGTGTGGAATCGACATACGAATTACAATTTAGTTACAATAATATTATATATTGTTTATAATATGCCATATCTTAATATCTATTTACATGCATTATTTTTATTTCTACGTGTTTTTATTTTTCATTTGTCAAATATCTATAGAATATTAAGATTTATAACTCTATATAGAAGCGTATATATAAGTAGAAAGTAAAATCTTTTTGTAATATTAATTTAACTACATACAATTATAATCAATTACTTGCAAGTAGTTGGAAAATAATGACACTATATCTCCTTGTCAATTGTAAAGGAAATGTAATTCATATGAGAGAGAGAGAGAGAGACAAATGATGTACATGTATGTGGAAAAATAGCGTTATTATATCGTTTTGAAAAAAATGAGCCGATTATTGTATGTAATATTATATTTGGGCAAGTTATTGTAAATGTTGAGAGAACGTTTGAGAAACTTGGGAATATAATAGAGGTACGGCATAGGTACCGTGAGTTGGTTTATTGTATTGAATTGTATTGAACGGTATTAAGCAATGAGTGTTGATGGTATGAGAATAAAAGAGGAATTTTGAGAATGTAGTTGTGAAGCGTGAAAGATGTAAAAGATAACCATAATGGTAATTTTTAAGATAATGGTAAGCCAAGTTCCGTGGAAAGTGGATGGAGGGAGTAGACGTAGAGGTAGTATGTGTGGTGGTGACGAATTGTCAACTCTCTCGTGGCTTATCTTATTGCGTATAATTTTGTCGCTCGTGACGTTACAAGTTACGTGTAGTGTGCAAGCTCCCAAGTTTTAGAATGGAGTCAGGACCGTAGTTATGAGCTTGATTGCCCCGGAACAAAAATTTATATGCTTTCTCAAAATAAGGAGTACGAATGTCAATTCAATGCTTCTTTCCCTAAAATGATTTTCAGTTGCACGTTTAATGGTAATGGCAGTAGTGGTTTCGATCCAGTGTGCAGTACACTTAATGAGCAGGGCCGATAGTTCACTTATTCCGAGCGAGCGTTTAATTTAATGTTTTCTGGTATTGAGAGGCGAGGGTAAAAGTGAAAAGTGAAATGTAATTTGAATATCTCCTGAGAATAAACTGAGCAGTCGAAATGGCAGGGATAAGAATCGTCGAGAGGTGGGGAGAGGGTTTTTGTTT
>JAPYYT010002617.1:0-16720 GCA_030522565.1 Ceratosolen corneri | reverse complement strand
GCGCGCGCACGTATATATGGGTGTGCACGCGCACGCGGAGGTGTACTGTGTACATGAGGGCGATAGAGAGAGAGAGAGAGAGAGAGAGAGAGAGAGAGAGAGAGAGAGAGAGAGAGAGAGAGATAGATAGAGATAGAGAGAGAGAGAGAGAGAGAGAGAGAGTAAAAGATAGGCCTTCGATGCCTGTGGTGAGATGACGTGTCCTCGTCTTCTATCAATCCCAAATGAAGATGTTTCGATCCCGGTGTACCCGACCCCGTTGGTCCGCCTAGCAAGTCAAGCAGCGAACCACAGGCCTAGGTACGTCTAGACGTAGTGAGGGGATGCACAACTGTTGTCGGGCGCCGATACTCCGTCTCTTTTTCCCGCTCTCTCCCGCTCTTCAATTGGTAAAGGAGTGAACGCCGGCCGGCGCCGCTGGTGCTCGTAAAGTGCGTCGTTTCTGGCTCCTGGAGTCGACGGCGACGTGCTGTTAGCACGGTGGTCGCGGGCCCACTGCGCCCTCTCCGGCCGATGAACGGCCAGCGACGCCCCGCTATCTTCCCCACCCCTTTGCCGCCCCGTGACGACCGCTCTCGCGTCCCCGCGTTCCGGCATCCCCCCAAACTTCGGAAGGAGAGGAAGAGAGAGAGCGAAGGCTATGCCATTCGTAGCATGCCCCTCTACTACTAGTCTTTTACTACTGGGAGCAAGCACGCATGCGTCAGAGCTGAGGGTGATTCAAGACAGAGACACTATGATCACGAGAGAGTGAGTAAGGGGTGGGGGAGTCGGGGGAAGGATACAGCATCGGAAAAAAGTTCATCCTGCGATCCCTCTTTAGCTAGCAAGTATTCTACAATTTTTTCGAATCTCTTCTTACTATTGTTCTTTTTATATTATTTACACTTTCTCCCCCCCCCCTTCTCTCTCTATTTCTTTTTCATGTGCGCGTGCGTATGTATATATATATACGTATATATATATATGCATATACGTACGTGTGCACGCGCACGCTCACGCATATGTGCCATACATGCATTCGGAACCTCTCAATACGTGTCTATTGGAACTGTCGACGCCTGTGTCTCGTGCTCTCAGGCATCTACGTACCTGTGTTGTACCAGAATTACTGAGATTTCGTACCGAAGGAATGCGACTGTTGTGCAAATTATTCCTCAAGCGTTAAGAAACCACGCGTTTAGGAATGGAAGAACAGCGATATATACAAAACCACTACCGGTCCCGGACTGAGTACTTCCGCGCGTCTTTCCGCGGCTTTCCTTCTTCCCCTTTTGTCCCTCTCATTCAATTTCTCTCTCTCTCTCTCTCCTCCCCCCCTCTCTCTCTCGTTCTCTCTGTCGCTCGTTCACTCCCCCGCTCCGACAACTTTCCCCTCAACATCCGCGGAATACGTCCTTGTTGATCTGTACCTCCTACCCACACATTGAGACTCTTTGCCAGTATTTGCGCCCGTGCACGGGTCGCCAATAGGGTGAAGGATGCTGGGCGCACGTGTGCGCCATAAAGCCACCCCTCACGCACCACTACTCCCAGCCCGTCCCCTCATACGTATCCGGGATTCATGTCTCTCTTACACCCCCGCCGCTGTCGCTCTTTAAAATAATGCGAATCGGGGAGGTGCAAGCCTCGTCACCCAGAAAATGCGGGACCGACCGAGAGGTTCGCTTCCTCCTCCCCCTACTTCGGCTTCTCTTTCATTCTCGCTCTTTCTCAATCAACGGGCGGGTACGAGTGCGCTGCCTGTCCTCGTTCAAGGGCGAGCCTCTCCCGGCCAATCTTCCAACTCCACACCGACAGACCGAGGCAACCTTCGCAACCTCTTGTCCTCCCGGCGCTCGGTGCACCCGTGCAACAGCGCCACATTACATTTACCTCCCATCCCGGCCCCTGTGCAGGATTTGCGGGGCGCACGTGTAGGTGGTTGACCTGATAGGTAGACACGAACTGTTTATCCAATTTGATGATCGATTCGTGTTCGACGGTAAATAGCCCAAGACCTGCCTAGTCTAATTGCTAATTCTGGCTATTTTACTCTCAACCTCTTGCTTTTTCTCAACCGAATTTCCATCCTGCGCCATAAATTTGTGCCAGAGCTCGCTTAATTTTAACACACCGTTGATTCTATTTATAATGCGAAATGATATATCACAAATCTCAGCAAGTATATATATATGTCTTTGGCTTTCTTATATTTCTAACGTTATCCATTGCCGTGAAGTCTCTTTTAAATGTATAAGATTTTTGATGAATCAGAAAAATAGATTTTTCATTTTTATAAAATATTGCTTAATATGTAGATTCATTAAATTCATGAAACGTGCGACTTGAGAACTGTTAAATTAAATCATGATAAAAGACATATTCATGTATGAGGTTTTTGTATATTGCTATTATTAATTTTATTATCCACGTAATTTAACGCACATAAATGATAAACAGTTCTAATTAATAGACTTAGTGATTTATAAAAAGAACTATGTTAAATAAGAACGCCAGCCAATAGCAACTAAAATCACTGATACGATTTCTACTAACAACTACTGTTTGTTGAAAGCACTTACAAATAAATATTATATTATCCATATTTTGAAATTGCTTGATTTTTATAAATTGATTTACGTCAAATTTTGCGAAAAAGATTCTGCAACCTGTTCATATGTTGCCAGCTTCTATGAAATTTTCTCTCGCTACTTCCTTATTCTTCATGTTACCTACCTTTCAACAACGCTATCCTCAAACGGCGATTAAAATTCGATTCCCCGTTTCCCCCCCCCCCTACCGCACTTCATTAATTTATTTTCCTATCTCTTTTTTAATCCAAACTTATTATTTTTTACACTTCTTGATCATAGGAGGAAAAGTCAACTTTGCCTATCTCCTTTGCAGTATGAACTCTCCCCCCCCTCTCTCTCTCTCTCTCTCAATAATCTACTTCTCCCCTTACCACTTGCGCATTCTCCCTGCTCCTTCATTTACCCTCTCCTTGTTTGCTCTCAACGAGGCTACGATTCAACAGCAGAAGCTACAGCGACCTCCCGTTTAGCTTTCACCCCTCGATCCTACAGAATATAGCTGCTCGTGATATACGTCATTGGCAGATCTTTGACACGAACTCTCTTTCTTCCTTCCCCGTATATCACTCAATGTAGTTATCTCTCTTTTTTTTTCTCCTTTGCATATTGCACTACACTAATGTGATATATAGACAGGTACTAACATCTGTCTACGGATATGCACTGCGGCACTAAAAAGTCAGCGTCTGGATGCTTCTTTTTGAGCGTGTAACACAAGTGATCCAAGATAGCGACTTACATTTACTGCCATGTAATCCCAATTATTTCCATTTAGTATTAGTAAAAGCAGAAAAGAAAATTTCCTTAAAAATTAACCAAATAAACGAATAAGAATCGAGAATGTTTTTCACGAACTATTTACATAAGAATTTGTTATCAACTGCAATTACTTTTATTTAACTCCGATGCGTTTATAACTAACGTGTGCTCTTATTATTTACGAAAGTACTACAAGTTTGCGTTTTATTTATACGCATTCGTCTTGTTCTTCTTCAGTATTTCAGTAGCTCTATAAAAATAGATAAACAGCATATTGTCGCGTAAATGTCTTCACAGCAACTTTATTTTGCAAGAGAGACTAACGGGATACAAATACGTTCAAGTCGATTATAAGCCTGCTATATTTTACCGAAAATTTATTCATACAGAGTTAATGCTAATTAGTATTCAAATGCCATACTGACTAAACTGCTCCAAACTAGACTAAAGTGATCGATAAGATGCTCTTCCATTACTTATACATACCATTTATTATAAATTTACTGTTAAGATTATACATAAAATAGCTAAGATATTACAATAAAATGAAATAATAATGAAATATAGTGTAATAAATAATTTAATGATAAAAAAACAGAGTTAATGTATATGCGATGATTAGTAAGGTTGGAGAATCAAAATTAATTATAAAAAAAAAAAAATAATATTTATATGTCACATTTATACGTCACATTTTAATGGCAATAACTGCATAAACTGCGAGGATAGTTAAACCCATTTATGATATTAGCTTGCGATAAAAAAGTAAAATTGTACAATGGCCCTCGAAAGTATGAAAATTCCAAATTGAGTTTCGTAAAAGTGGCCTCCCCAGCGGTATTTTCAACTGGCAAATTCATTTTTCGACGAAGCCCGAGACTTCAAAGATATACACGCAACAGCAGCAACGACTAGCAGCATTTTCCTTGTCCAGGAATTGCATTCCCCGGAGGCCGATTCCTCGCCATGCGTCACGTATATACTTTACACTCTCGCCCTTTTCTCACTGTCCACCTCCTTCTCACAAAGTGCATCCGGGAATTTACAAATTGGGTTTGCACTCGCCCCTACAAGAGCGGCTGAAGAAATTTCGTTTGAATAGTGCCACACCCGACCCGTCTTTTTTGGCTAACTTCGCTTCCTCACCCCTCTCGCCCCATACATAAACAAGCGGCACACACGCACGCGCGTATGTGCACATCTCCCGACGCTCCTTTGCCTCTCGTCCTCCCTTCTGCCGAGCTTTTCGTAGAGGCACTATTAACTGCCATATAGGAGGGCATGTGTGCGTAGAGGAGATGGCTGCTGGCACATTTTCCACGCCCTGCGAGTCCTGCTTATCGCAGGCAGTGACGCCAAGAGATTCGCGCGAGGCATCCTTTTCAGTTTACCGCCTCTCCTTCTCGACCTACCCTTACCCACCCTTTCAGCCCCAACAACGATACTTGCGCATACGCATAAGCGTTCGAGACATTCTTATATCGAGACATTTATTTGGATAAAGAAGTAACATTTTATACCCCCCGCCCCCCACTTCTCTCTCTCTCTCTCTCTCTCTCTCAGAATCTGCCTCCTTACTTATCCCCATTTGTTTATTTAAGTGCACATTTTCCAAATTCACGAAAAATCATATTATGATATTTTATTGCATTCTTTTAATGACTTTTAATAAGATACTCAAACTTGAATTGTAGACGTATTGCATGTATTGTAAGCAATATTGAAAAATTCATGATATAACAAGACTAATAAATACTCAGAAAAATGAAACTGTTGAGGGAAAATAAAACTTGAAGATTATATAATTTTATATTCAATGTAAAAACATAACAAAATATAATATAAACAAATATAATATAATATAAACTGTTCCAAGTAAAAAATTCGATTGTTTTTGAGTTAACTAATTTTCTATTTTATAGTATATTTCAGTAATATTTATCTATTATAAGAAATAATAATATGAATATTGACATAAAACTTTTTATAAAATTACTTTGCACTGTATATACTAAGCAAGTACAATGAAAATATGTATAGCAATTTATAAATCATTTTCTTAAATTAATCATTACATCGCGTAGCATTTAATTCTTGCAAATTGCAATTGCATAATTCAAAAACTGTATACTACTACTGATTTCTTATTTCAATTATCTTTCAACATCCTAATTAATCGAAATTATAAATTAATCCAAATTTCTATGAAATTTTATTAAAAAATTAATACATAATAATATATCATCTATACAACTTTGTACACTTTAAAGAATATTATTATTAAACATATATTGGATATTTTTTTGAAAGCATCTTTACTACAATCATTAACGCTCAGAAAAAATAGAAAAATTATAAGATGTTAAGTAATACTACAAATCAATTGAAATCAGAACATTCGTCATTTATGAACAAACTAATTAATAATGCTAAGAATTAAAAAACAAATAATCAGATAATAATTAATGAAAAAGTTATTTATAAAAACGCCTAACATTAAATTATTACTATTGTTGCGTAATATGTTATATTCTATGCTGTTTATTTGTTATATTTGACGCCATTTTAAAAAGAAAAGTTTATTGCTGTCATAAATATCTACATTTAGAAATCTAATGAAATGAGCTATAATATAGCTATAGAAGTGAGGTGCAATAAAATATTATTATACTTAAAATAAATATTATAATACACTCTTGTATACGATTCTCTATCATTGTATAAAAAAATTAAATGCACTACAAATTTTATGTCTTTCGTACTTAATCTCTAATATTATCTTCTTATTAACGATATATTAATTCTCCTGTTCTAATAAAAATATTAATATCAACGAATCAATCTAATTAATTGTTAAATACTGAGGCAATTTTTTAAATTGCTTAACAATTATCCAATAACCTTATTATGTATAATCAACTTATATTTTCTGACAAATCCTCATTTCTCTAATAATTATTAAATTATAATAAAAATAAACTAAATTGTATCTATTGCTGATGATAAAATGAAAAATAAAACTCTAAAATCCTAGTAAAAATATAAAGATCAATCGAATAAATAATGTATATAATACGTATACCAAAAAATAATTTTCATTCAATTAACATAATGTTCTGTGAATTATACAGATAACAGAAGAAAGCAAAAATTTTTTTTAAAAGAACTTTACACATGTCTTCCAAAAATAATTGTATATTTTTTCATGTTTTTCTTATTTTTGCATAATAGCACATTTATTCGTACAATAAAATATACCTGTTTACATGTATCTATATCGAGAAGAAATGTAATCCGGCTTTAATATAGAAATTTAATACAGAATAAAGTAAATCGAACAATCGACAAGAGTGTATACTTGAGAGTTTTTTAGTATCTAGAAGACTGACAATAAGAAAAGGATAGAAAAGAGAAAAAGCAAATGAGAACGAGTAAAGTATACTTATAAAATAATGGAATCATACAGCGGAAGGGAAAAGGATGAAGAAAATCGAATACAAATCAAAGAGTTGTCAAGCTAATAAATCATGAGTATACAATAGTATAGAGGAAAAGTATAGAAAAAAGTATTGAGTGAAAACTTGGATTGTCGAAATCAGTTTTCCAATTGACTTCATAGTGGGAAATGAATATATATACATCTGACTCTAATCTGCGTTCGTACTTTACAACATTGAATTTTCTACACTCCCGTCGCCCTTTTTATTCTCGTTTAAACGTCCATGTAAAAGCATCAATTTATATTAAGAATTTAGTGCCCAATACATTAACTACGAAAATTTATAAATTAAGAATTTAGATTAGCATTCATGTGCTTCTTCGATAAGAATTGCACAGAAAAATATTAGCGAATAAATGCAATTTAAACTTCTTGCTTTACTTTAGAAATTATTGTATTATTAATTTCAAGTGCTCAAAAAACGTAGTAGCCATTCACTTTTTCCTTTAACATTAAATCATTTTATCCCGCCTTTATATTAAATTAGAAAGATGCTTAAAAATATTAATATCCAAAAAAGATTCAATCCTCAAGATTTTCAATTTAAGAGATTAAACGAGTAATTTTAAATAGTTGCCTGTTTACGAAATTTTACAAAGTTTCATGAATAGAAATCTAAACCATTTCTCTATATTTCATTCGAAGATGGAAATGTCGTTACATTATGAAACATCATTTCAAAATATTTGACAATATTAGTAAAAAAAAAAAAGCCTCTATATTTTATTGCCACTGATAATGAGCTACCATGATCATATTCCTCTTTCATATATTTACTAAAAATAAGTAAAGATTTTGTTAATGTGATTGTTTTTTTACTTTATTTTATTGTCTCTATATTACAGTATATGTAATTCATCGCAATAGAATCCGCAATATAGTTAATAAAAATAAAAAAAATTTTCAAACCTACATTAAATTTAATAAGTAGAATATACTTGGCCTATATGAAATCGAATAAATTTTATGTACAA
This sequence comes from Ceratosolen corneri, assembly GCA_030522565.1. NCBI lineage: Eukaryota > Metazoa > Arthropoda > Insecta > Hymenoptera > Agaonidae > Ceratosolen > Ceratosolen corneri. Next base: position 8,912 of record JAPYYT010002617.1, on the reverse strand, counting down.
ACATTCAAATTACTTATTAACTAGTATAAAAATAATTTTTAAATTATTAAAAGTGCACAAACGAAGAAAGGAAAAATCAAAGTTTCATCCTAAAGTCGCGTCGATATAACGCTCGCTTTCATTTATTAAAAAAAAAGCAGAAACCTATCTTAAATTAATAATTTTAACAAAAATTCAAAAGTAATGATCCATCAATTAAAAAATGTATCTTTCAAGTTCTTGAAGTCTGCATTTGCTGTCTTTTTTAGGTTTGTAATTTGATGACTGATGGAAAGAATGGAGGGGGTAAAAGAGACGTTCTACTGGAGGCTGTCGAGTACACGAGTGCATAAATTTTTCTCGACATAAAATATTCCAGTATAATGTGCTCGATGTGCGACATGCACATTGTCTTTAGGTTCCACGATGGCGTTTTCTTCTCCCCACCCCCTTCTCACTCTCTCTCTCTCTCTCTCTCTCTGTGTCCATTTACCATTCTCATTCTTTCCTATTCTCTTCTCTCTCATTCCCTTGCCATCCCCTCAATACCACTCAGTTGCTCTCAATGGATACTGATCGAAACTGCCTGGCTAAGCACAGCTCTCTATGCTTTGGGGAAAAACGACTGGTAACGTAATGTTTTTCTCCTTATAGCGTGACTGAGCCGAGACAAAACATGCGGATGATAGTGATGATTCATTTTGTCGTACTGTAGTTTTGTGTTATACGACGCTGTAATTCTCGGACCCAGCTATTAAACTCATAATCTGCACTTAATTTTCGAGGCTGTTGTTGTTAATTATTTCAGAATAAGTTGAAAATATTAACATGTCACATTCAGCTTTTAATGATACCTATTAAGGTAAGGTTTAGTTTGTGATTCGAATGGAAGAAGATTGAAAAATATAAGGGTATGGATCAGGAAAGTTGCAGTCTTAGAAACTTTATAAAAATCTATAGAGATTGGAGAAATACGTATAAGATAGTTTACGTATCTAATATCTATTTCCTCTTCATTTTTAATTATTAATTAATATTTATTAATTATATATCGAGAGCCTATATAAAAGCTAATAAAATCACTATTAATTAATGAGACTGTATAGTAAGTAAACGAATGTGTATTTGTGGATGTAAGTAACAACAATTTTATACAAATAATTTACATAATACCATCATGTAAGATTATTACTCAAAGTAGTATTTTAAATCATTTTCGGCTGTAACTCATTTCTCCAAGTTATTTATTTATATCTATACTTTATTTTTACTTGAGAAATTTTACATTTTTATATCCAATGACGATTTATTCCTTAATCTTTAGAAAAATTTTATATGATTAAAGATTTGAATTAATGGGAATCTTGAGTATGATGTATTTTATTTACCATAGTGCATTACTAACTAATCTACAAAAAGCAAAACCAGTAAGGAAACATGTAATCAACAAATATCCAGTTTATAACGATTGTTCTCTAATCATATTAGCTTTAAATTTTATTCTATATTTCATAACAAATAATCAAAAATTTTCATAGATAACAGTCCATTATTTTCTTTAAATAGAATATTTACTGTTCTTTGCTATAAAATGTATTCTTATAGCATTCGTAACTAAACTACACACCATGAATAAGTATGTAATCCCAGTATTTTCAATTTTTATTTCCACGTAGACATTCAAAAATTTTACTATTATAAAATTCGAATTTTTTCTAAATCAAAAAAAAAAAAAATATAAATATATATAAATATAAATTTATTTATCAGTGTACTTATTCAACTCATTCAACAATAGTTTAAGTTATTAACACAAAAATATTATAATTATGTGAAATAGAAATACTAATGTAATTTTGGTAAATTTGGTGAATAAAGATGCAGAATATTTCGTGTCACTAACGCGAGTATTATACATATGTGAAAAACTTATTTTTCGATCGTGCATTTAATTCGCAAAGTAAAACATACATTTTTTTATAAAAAAAAAAAGCCCACTTAATATGAGCATATTTCTGATATATAAGTACTGAATCTAAAAATATATCCAAGAATCAAATACCATTACAGTATTAACCCAATAATATATTAAAAATGTAAAATATATCGAAAAAATCCCTCGTCCATATATTTTACTACGGGATATTTTTCTATAGCTTAACTTCTTCAAGTTTAATTCAGTTGTTTACTTGTCATTTATCGTTCTTACGAGAAGAACAAAACTACATGTTATGGAAAATCGAACAATTTATTATCAATTTGTGTCAGCAGTAAAAGGCGGTATTTCACGCTCTGAAGTCAAAAGTATCGAAGAAAGTCGGCGGAAGGATGGAGAAGAAGAAGGGCAAGTTTTTTGCGACAGAAGGAAAATACAAGGGAAAAATGGCGAATTAAGTCTGGCCTTCGGCCAAAAACTCGACCAGCCACGAGCCGATTATTTTTTCGCCTTTGCATTAAATTAGATACAACGACCAGCTTATCATATCTCTTTCGAAATAACCTTTTCATCTTCGCCAATGTAATGAAGAAACAGTGCAAAATGTACGGCACTTACTAATATGCAATTTAGCATGCATTTAATTGCTGTCCCTTATTATCTTGTCGTGAAGATTGTAATTTGATTGTAATTTCAAATTTTAGTTGGTTAAATTTATTATATTTTCGACAATATAATGGAGTATCATTGGGTTAAAATATTTTTCAATTTTAAGAATAAATTAATTTAATAATTTTATTACTAAAATCAAGTGATACTACGTTAAAATATTGAAATTGATTAAGACTTTAATTTATACAATATAATATTGTGCATGAATATACTTTATATATGGATTTGTTCTCTCGTAACGTTTGAAAATATATTATGTATTTTTAATTTACAGATTGATTTATAAATCTAAAGAGCTATAAAGTTTTAACAACTAGGGTGATATTTTATTTTATATTCTGTATAAATATCCGCAATAATTTAAGATTTATAAATTACGATAATAATATTTTTATCCGCATGTTCAAATCAAATATTATGTTATTAGCATATGTACATGATTCAGTTAAGACTTTTTCCGAGTTATAAACATATTATGAAATTTATTGATATTTATTGGAAATTCTATATTAAATTAATCTTCTTCGATCAAGAACATCTACCTATACATACAATCTTCGATGAATAGCCATTGAAAGTACTTTACCAATAGTGCATTTAGTACAATTCTATCGTAATTTAGAATAATTATACGCTAGATTTTTTTCGAATAAGAATGTACATAATTTTCTCTACATTTGTATAAATTGACTGTTATCAATGACTAAAAATATTGAAGTAATACCTTAATAATTGAATGGAATAATTAATGTGCAAATTACTATCGAATGTTTATTTGCTACTAAATTAATAAGTTCTAATAGTTCAAACGAAATCTTTAATTGTTTACTCGACCTAATTAAAAAAGAAAGTTAAAATCCACAGAAAAAACTATAACACCATAAACATCTAAAAAATTTATCGTAAATAGTTTTACTAAAACGAAAGATATACGGCAGTTGAAAATTATATTGTGACATGAACTTGTTAAAATAAATCAATTAAACAATCCACATTAACTTTAAGCAAATCGTGACACAAACGATAGAAATAATAATTATGACAATTGTAAGATGGATTTCTAACTTTTTTTAACGATGCCTATATGACATACATAGTGCAAATATTCAATAAGATGTGCAACGAGACTATTTATGGTTACCGAATAGATTATTTAGTTGTGACTATTCGCATAGTTTATGAAATAATTGGTTGGCACACACGTCCACGGCTGGCAATTGTACATATTCAGGTTTTTGACCTTTTGAAAAGCTTCTCAATACTAGCGAATGGATCCGAAGGCAAGGGGGATGATTGCCAAAAGTCGAGACCAGATCGATAAAATTCGGGATGACTGGTCCTGGCTATCCTCCTCTCCCTCTATAGGTCTCTCTCCCTCCCCCTCCCCCTCCCTCTCTCTCTCTTTCTCCCTTTCTAATCAGTATCGCTTTTTAAGTTAACCTTTAAGTTAACCATTAATTAACCCTTAAGTTTACAACAGTACTAAAATAAAATGCATCAGAACTGACATTAATAAAAAAATTTGATTTTTTAATTAGATTATCTAGTTCTTTTTCTCACTCTTCACTCTCTTTCTGCTTCTCTTTCCATCATACAAAATAAACACGTATATACGCACACGCTCGTTCATTTAGTTTCATTCAATTTTTTCTGTCTACAATGAAAAATGCAGAAATGCTATTTTCTTAAATAAAATACTGATTTTATTATTCACTATCCATTATTGTTCTTTTATTCGCAATTTTAAAACCTAAATCGAATGTATATTCACTATAAAAATTCTTTTTGTAGTTGCCCCTTTTTAATTTATGGTAATAAATTTTACAATTTAAACATTTCCATATATTGCGATATTGATGTTCTCTCCGCACAATTACGGGGAATAATAAATCTTTTACGATTTTAATTAAATATTTCTTAAAAATTGAAATAATGTTCTAGCAAATATTGTATTATTTAATTATTTATTATTTACGTTGTTAAAATGAAAAGATGATAAAATAAGAATAAAAATGATGAAAACAGAAAATTTTCCTTACTTTCAAACCTATGTATAAAATTTAAAATAAGAATATGTAATATTAAACACAACTTTTCTTAAATTGATACAATACTATCTAAAGTTTGACAGTAGTAACTATAACAATATTATTTTAAATATTCTTCGCTTCAAAAGAACGTTAATTTCTTGATTCCTTTTTTTACTTTTATTTTATTCTGATCATACCAACAAAATTCTATCTTCAATAAAGTAATATATTAAAAATATAAATATGAGAAGTAAATGATATTTAGCTTCATTGAAATTTCTTGAGAGGGGACAGAAATTATCATAACATCGTTTTGATTATAGTACGGAGCTGAATCCACAAGACTAATGATTAATCATCAGAAATACGATAGAATATTCTAAATAAGAGAATAATATATGAAATCTTTCTTTATAGGGAAAATATTTATCATTATAAATGGAATTAATACATTTATGACAATATGTAATCGTATCTTTTATTAAAAGCTGTTCATTCTTATAAAAAATAATTTAAAGGATAAATTAAATAAAAATATAACTGTCAATTAATCTTATGTTTCATCTACTACATAAAATTAAAATAATTTAAAGAATTTAATATATAGTAAGTATGAATTTTCTTCAACAAAATTTAAAATATCAACGAAAATACAGTATATTTGCTGTCATGATTACATTCGCGTTTATTCAATGAATTAATTATAAAAGCTAATCAAATTAAATAACTTTAAAAAGAATGAAAATTAATCTTCTCTAAGATTATTATTATAAAACGAATTTGTAGAAATAAGTATTATTTTCATAATACTATAGAGAATGACTGGAATCCATTATAAAATTGGAATATTATTTATATCTATTCTAGAACCCGTTAACAATAATACAAATTTATATTATTAATTTATATAAACGTAATTTTCATTTTTCTTCTAAATAAAATTGAGTTTGTGAATACATTTGTTGATTATATGTAACTTAGAAATTAAGACGTCATTATGGTGTTTTTAAATTATTTACTAATAAATAAGTCAAGTACTATTATTTAAATAGATTCAAAGTTCAAATTATTAACATTGTGAACAAGTGCTTAATTCATTATACTCTGATAGCAATTATTGCATTATTATATTTAACAATTTTCTCAATCGTCAATTATTTAGAATGAAATTAAATAATTTAATATTGTACTAATTTCGGATCGCTTTTTGCAATTAGTAATGATAATGTACTAGCGTGTAATATTATAACGATATATTAGATACGTTATACTTTACGCGCTATAAATACAATTATAAATGGAATTGAATAACGTGTTACATTTACCATGCGATACATATTGTTAAAGCAATTATTTTTCACAATAATTTTTTTTTCATTTTGGAAACAGAAAAATGGTTAACTAAAAGAAATTATTAAAAATTACGGTTGTATTTCGTTCGTAATGTTGAATATAAATTTTGATCAAAAATATATGATTTTCCAGCTTTATAGAAACTTATACACTATATTCAATCGAATACTTATAGAACAAAAAAAAATCCTATTATTATCATATATTTAAGGGAAGTATAGAGAATGTACATTATATACTACTAATGATGAGCATGAGTAAATATGTAGAGTAGTCTATAGCAGACAAATAGTAGAGATGGAGGCCAAGAAACAGCAAGACTTATAGGATAAAAAAAGAAAGCTCTGGGAAAAGCAAAAAAGGCTTTCAGATAGGAGAAGCAGAAAGAGCGATAGAAAGAGGACGGCTTGGCGTGAGGGTCGGAGGAACAGGAAAAAAGGTAGAAAGAATAACAGAGAAGCAGAGAGAAGCGGGAAGAGAAAGATGCTGTGGGTCGCTAGGCAACCCCCATGGAATAACGAGAGAATGAGAGACGGAGTGCGAGTGAGGTGCACCTTCGACCTCTTCCTCCCTCTCCCTACCTCACCCTATCGGTCTCTCTCTCTCTCTCTCTCGTATTACTGGCTTTCCAATTTTGGAGGTTCTGCACGCACGCACACGTATACCCTCTTTCCACCCCTGGATCTAGATGTCCGCCGCTGCTAATACTGGCCTCCGAGTCTCTAAGCCCTGCGTGCAGCCGCCGAAATATAGATCGACGCGAATCGACCTCAGAACAGGCGCACGATGTCCAATGCTGTTATTTTCCAGCCTACGAGGAGGTTCGATCGCGGTATGACACACGAGTGGTCCAATGTGTTTATGATAAGGATACGGAGCGCTTCTGTAAGACCACGGAGTTTACACATTGGGGGTGAGCGTCCTAAGAAAATTTAATCTGTTTGGAAAGAGATGAATCGCTCCGGCTTTTGAAAGGCTCTACTTTTTCCAAGTGTTCACTTTTACATGGCCAAATATTGACGGCATTTCACACGGGCTAATATTCATGTATGTGTAATAACGTACGCTACTCGGCTCGGCAATTAAAGCGTTACATGGTGTCTTTGCCTGCTGAACAAAAGTCTATTATTTTGTTGCTCGGCAGTACATGGATGGAGTGGGAAAATTTTTCATTCACCGCGCAACTACGAGCGATATAAACCAATAGTAAATGTACGTCGCAAATTAAATGAGATGAAATACCCTCTCCATAACTTTTTTTCCTAATTTTCAATCTTATATAACTTTGGAACAAATCAAGCCGTTTTGTTAGCAAAGTTTCAAGTGAAATTTTATTGCTTCTTCTTTCATTGTCTTATTTATGTTCTCGAAAAGAAAAATACGCTGGAGTTGTATTCGTAACAAGTATCTATTAAAATAAAGTACTGATAGTGTATTTTGCTATTTGTTATGCCAGATCTACTTGAAAACTTTAATCCAAATCTATAAATATAGTTATAAGACTATACTTATAATGTAGCATAAAAATTGAAGGTTATGTTTTAAATCTTAAAAATTTTCAAACTATACATATATAATAGTAGAACATTATCAATAAATAATTTTCCAATTAACTAATTATTAAATAACTGCTCTAATGTTTTACTAATTTTAAGCCACGCGTAAAGCAATAACACAGAATTTCATTCGAAAATAGACATGGAATTCATTCGAAAAATTACGATAAAAGTTCATAAAAAATTTAATATTTCGTTGACAAACCGTAAATATCAAACCTTTTGTACAAATCCATTTACGTATAAATAATATCAAACTTGTCGATGCGCTACGTACATAAGTCAAAGTTATATGTAGCGTCGATAATGTTCAGCTAATAAATAAATGATCATATATAAAAGGAGGAAGAACCAGATAAAAAAAAATGCTGTTTTATTCTACGAATAAAAAATATATTGTAAAACAATCATTCGATTTAAAAAACTAAAAACTATAATTATGAATAGGAATTAATTACTTGTAGTACCTTCGATGCTATTTTAAACCGTATTATATGTTTTTGTTATATGTTTGTAAATTTATACTCGATTTATAGTGTTTCATATTGAAATGATGGAAGCTTCAATTATCGTCATCTGTCGTTTAGACAATTAAATTAATTGTACATGCAATAACAGAGTTATATTGAATTATTTTTGTAATAATATGTCTATAACAATATTGACTTTGAAACTTAAAAGTCGTTTAATAAAATTTTTTATAAAAGAAATATATATATATATATATATGCGAAATTCAAAGAACTAACTTTTCGAAGAAATAAAGAATAGAGATGGGCTTCTGCGTTTATAAGTGGTTCTCAACGATTGATGCACATTAATGCTCCAATCGGCTAATAGCTATTAAGAAATTATACTCGTCCGTGATAGTCTAGCGATACATGGACTCATGAATCATTTGGAACATTCGAGACGCTACGAATAAAAGCCATAAGCTTTTTATCGCGCCGAAGGAAACAAAATGCCGAGCTAGCAAGTGCCGCCGCCATCCCCAGTCGATACGCACGGGGGGCCGGTAATAATGACCCGGCCATCCACGAAAATTCTATTCTCATCAACCCTTTCGAGAGCAGTCCCAAGCTGCACGCGCACACGGCCTCGCCCTCGTGCAGATAACAATATAACGCTTGCGTTTCGAGGAACTCGCAGACTCCCGTAATGAAGAATCAGCGATTGGCCAATGATTCGGCCGCGGTGCGATTCCAGCCGCCGCGGAAAATTGGCAACGCCGAGAGAGGCGGCGCGCGCACCACTGCAAGAAAGTCGGGGGACGCTCGCCATTTGTTTCGCGGGTGAAAATCCAACAGGGTGGTGCGCGCCTACCCGGCGACGAACTGTCTACCGCTTCCTGGCGGACGCCGAGTCCCCCCCCCCCCGCCGACCCCT
>JAPYYT010002616.1:0-16720 GCA_030522565.1 Ceratosolen corneri | reverse complement strand
TGCAATTTTCCTTAACAAGCTTTACAGGCAAATCTTTTGACGAAATGGGTAAACACAATGGTTATGAGCATTGGGATGTACGTATTGAAATTGAAATCTCTTACGAATTACCCGATGTCATGATAAAATACAAGATTTATTTATAAAAAAACTATTATTTTATATTGTATTCGTTAGGTGAAGTTTTGCTCGGAAAACTACTTAAATATTTTTTCGAAAGATAAAATTATGTACCTGACAAGTGAATCTGAAAATATTATAGAAGAATTAAATAATGATTATGTTTATGTAATTGGTGGTCTCGTTGACCATAATTGTCAAAAAGTAAATATGTTCATAAATAGATTAGTTTGTATATGTTGGCTCTAGTTGCTTTTTAAATTCTAAAATTCATTTCTTAAAGGGTCTATGTCATAGATTAGCTGTGTCAAACAATGTTAAACATGGAAGATTGCCTTTAGACAAATTCCTGCAGATGAAAGCAAGAAAAGTGTTAACTATTGATCATGGTAATTTAATTTATTTTATATTTTATTTATTCGCAAAGTTTTACACCATGATGATTTTTAATAGAGTGGCATTATTATGAATTCAAAAATACACTTTATTCTCGGTAAATGGTAAAGCTTTAATTAATTATTCTCTATTCAAATCTAATTTTATTAATTATAGATTATAAATTAAAAATAAAATATCCATCACTGATTTCAAAATAATACAGGTTTATTCAAATAATTTTATGATCCATATCATTCATCTGTAAAACAAACATTAAAACTTATATCTACTATTCTTCTTGAAAATAAGTTTCGATATTTTCTTATTTTTAAAAGAGTATTCTCATTTGATTGAGTTATTTTACAATAGTGTTTATTAACGATTATGATAAATAAAAAATCTTTTCCTTTTAGTATTTGAAATAATTCTCAAAGTTACTGAAGGTAGGACTTGGCAAGAAGCATTTCTAGAAGTTTTACCCGAACGTAAAAATGCCCAACCAGTTCCTACAAAAATGATGAATAATTTGGATGAATTACAAAATCAACATGAGACTGAAGAGGCTATTAACGATAACAATTAATTATATTGACATTTGTTATTAAGGAAACAGTGATAACTAAGGCCTTTTGAAATCGATGTTCTTTATTCAAATGTATCTTGAGATTGCTTGCGTGCATTTTTTGATGCACAAACATTCGTATTACAGAAATATGTTAAACTGTTGTTCCTTAAATTTGTACTCGATTAGTCGAGAAAATTGTACATATTTCTTTTTAAATCTTAGAAATATTAAATATGATTCTACTACTTATATCACTAAATAGGTATGTATATTTAATTATACATAAATAAATAAATTTTATCTATCCGCATCCAATACTACAGACTTGCTGTAGAAATAAGCAATATTTATTTATTACTCGCTATCACACGAGTATATGTAAAAGGTTAAATGTGAAATAAAATCAGATAATGGCAGAGGTAATTAATTTGAGATGTGTAAAAAATGAAATTTAATCTTCACATATAAAATGAATCACCGGGAGAAATCAAATAATTGGTAAAATATACGCACAAATCATTCAAGTACATAATCAATAAAAAAATATAAGGTATACATCGGTGAATTCGTAGTGGTGCTTAAAAAAAAAAAAAAAAATAAAAATAGAAAACACGAAAATTATTGCGTAACGAACATCTGATCGCGTACGTTACGAAAGGCCGTTGCAAAAGCAGAAACACCTACACGGCGAAGAAAGCCAGGTACATTATACACCGAGTGATTGACTTAACAGATACAAGTTCTCATCCTAAACAATGTTCTGTTTCTTTCAAGTATACACTCACTCATACATATCGGGTTACGAGACAAGAGCAAAAAAAAAAAAGTAACGATCTCAACCCCGTTTGTGTCCCATATAATTACATTACCCTTTGTTTAAGAAATATAATTCTCTTGTAAATGTTTGCTTTACGATTATTCTCTTATGGATTATTGAATTACTCTCAGTTAAATAATCTGGATGATACTACTCAGACGCTCTTGAGATTCGCCAACTCGCGACTATCAATAATCTCAAATTCGCTATTCTCGCTATCAGAGTCGTTCTCGTCAAATTTCTTCGACTCCAATCCGAGATCCACATCATCGTCGGAGGATGAAGAGTCACGCTCGAAGTAGCCAGTCTGGAAACGTATACCATCAATGTCGGTCTCACTATTGCTAAGTTCAAGTTCCGAGAGCTCGAGTCCATCCGTACTACCGTCTTCGTGAGATGGAATTTTTAAGCCGAACGAATCTTCATCGTCAAAGTGATCTGGGACAAAAATATATTAAATATTAAAGAAATTCTCACGAATGTGACACTACTTTATTACCCCTCTATGCATTTCTTAAAGCACTGACTAAATAACTATCAGTTTAATAAGTATCAGTTTACTTAAACATTATTATTTCCTTTAACTCATATTAGATTTTAATATTTCATTTAGCCCCCAATTGTTAAAATGAGTATTGGTTCGTGTATTTTATAAGAAACAACACGATGATTTGGAATAAATTTCAACATTTAACGAAGTGAAATTTACTAGCAAAGAAAAACTTTTAATGTTACATTTTCTTTTGAGCGAGTTTAGTTATAATACTTCATCATTAATTTGATCACCAAAATGATATTTTACATTATTATTAATAATTAATTTTGAAGATTTTTTTATTTAAGCATAAAGTTCCAATTTTATGATTAAAGAAAATTTAAGTTTAACATTAAAAATATTTGCAAAATAAAATAATACTTTTGTTAAATAAATGTACAGCCTGAAATATATGATTTACAGCGTCATTTTTTTTTTCTTTTTTATCAATTGCTTAAAGAAATGCAAATTTTATAAAAACTAATTATAGATACACAATATGAAATAGCTCGCTGTAAGATATGTTAAATTTATACAAAATTGTAAAAAAGTCATTAATCATGATGACAAAATATGTCTACATTCGTTATCTTTACAATAGCACATTCTTTAATGCAATCATAATTTCCATAGTATTGAAAATATTTTATGTATTTTATGTATTATGATGTTAGGCGTATTTGACGTATATGTAATAATAAAATCATTTATAATATTAATAGACGTCGCTTCGAGTTGAAAACTATAACGACACCATGTGGAGCATTATTATTATTATATACGGATGCTTTCCAAGTAATTACTTCGTAAATTTGACATAAATTTTGAACATATCCCTTCGAGTGACGTTAATAATGAGCATTTATGGAGAATTTCTTTGCTTAGAAATTATGGTAAAAGCTATATTTGAAAATGAAAAGTACCATGTGAAGTGTTTATACGTGAATTTGGTGGTGTTGGTGAGCGATCGCCAGTTTCACCCGCCCGCTTTAATACTTGAAGATTGTCTTCTGTTACAGCCGGTAAGAATTCTTCAATTCCATTATCCCATTCTTGAATCAATTATATAAAAAGCTTGCATAAGATTATCATCATCACCACTACCATCATCATCATCATTATTATTATTATTATTATTATTATCACTATTATCATTATCATTATTGAACAACAAATATACATTAGTTATTTATAACTACGTGATTTATGATTTGTATAATTGTATATAATTGATACCTTTGCGTGGTAGGTTGTCACAAAAAAGGCGTAGAAAGAACACAGGACCAATTAAAATAGCCATACATGATACGTAAGTAAATAAAACACTGTCCATTTTGCGTACAAAAATCCAAAGAATCAATGAAATCATACACACGATAATACAAAGCTATAAATATATTTGTAATCATTAGTTCTCTATTTATTCGTTTATTAGTAAATCGATTAAAGCTAACAATATTTGATTATTACCTCTCTGGGCTCTTCTTGTTGCATATTAACGAGAGCTTCGAAGGCCAATTTAACATCTTCGACTAATCTTTCCAACAGCTCACTTCTAGTTTTCCAACTATTAAAAAATTAATGAAAATATTTTTTTAAACAAAACTTGATTACCTAGGAAATGCAATTTCATATAAATATGTATAAATATCGAATTTTATTTTTATATTCTCTTCAAATCGCGTATCACTTCACTCGAAATTAATTAGAATACTTCTTACGCATTATTATGAATAATAGAATAATTATATAAAAAGAGTATGGAAATTTGCATTTATCAATACGAAATTCAAATTATTTAAGTGCTTTAGGCACGTAGCGCGCATTTTTTTTCCCCTCGTGAAATAAAATATCCTGGCTTTCAAATGTCATAATAAATAAGCCTTTCGGTATTTAGTGTAATATCTGTGAAACAACTCAGTATGCAACTTTTTGTTCATTTATAAAACTTTAAATACTTCTCTTGTCAATGTCTGACGGAATGGGTTAAAAATTCATATAAAACATATTAATCACTGCACGCTTTATATATTTCAATAAATAAACCCCTGTTCGTGAAATAGGTGGGTGGTGCTAATATGCACGGGAGGGATACTCGTGTGTGTGCGTGCGTGTGAGCGCGCGCGCGTGTATGCTATATTGCATGAGCGCATTCGACTTGTTTACGCATTATTAATGCCAAGCTATCAGAATACCAGTAGAATGATTAACACCGAATTGGCAGTTGGCAAAGGTAAGGTTTAAAAAATATTGAATATTATTTGTGACAACTTCACTAAAAAACAAAAATACCAATGTATTATTATTAACGGAATATTGGTGAAAGTAGTTTTTTAAAGTACATCAACTCTGTTCGGACTCAATAAACACTTTCTCACAAATACTCACTCTATAAATATACATGCATTACTAATCATCTTGTATCATAATCAAAAGACGCTTTAATCAATGCGTTTTATAATGGTCAGTAAATTTTAATTGATTAAGCGTTAAGGGTTAAAAAGTTTAATTAATATAAATTTGAAAAGACAATAATTAAAATTATTCGGCTTACGTTTGGAAATTTGATACTCCCTTTTGGGTCTCCAAAGTACTATAACAAAGTAGGATAACTAGAGCAGCACTGCTGGCTGCTGCTAAGCCACGCACTTCGAGTACTACGAATCCCCTAGAATGACAGAATAAAATATCGAATATTAATTTGTGCACTCCTATTATTAGGAATTTACAATACACATGACATTTAATTGTCGTAATCTCTAGAGGCAGATATGTTTTTTTGTTAGAAAATTTGCTTCAAGGGCTCTATAATACAAGTATAACATATATATGCAGTATTTTTCTTGTCTATCTAGCTTATCAAAAGTAATTGTATTTTGTTTTGATTCATTCGTGAAAGTAAAAACTAAAATATTCCTTTTTTAAAGTTAATATGCAACTACATCATATCAATATGCTTTTATGTATTGTAAATTTAGCGCTAAACTCCGTAAACGTTAAATTCCATTATTGCATATATAATCATGATTTCTTTTCACAGATTACTTTATCAATATCCAAGGATTTAAGATTTTGCACAAATTTAAGATTGCAAAATTACAAGAGTTTCTTGTATATGATCTTGACTTTGGCATATTTAAATTAGTGAGCTTTTTATACTAAACGCTGACGAAGATTGTAAATTTAAAAGGCTCATGATATTAAATAAAATAAAAGGAATTGCTAAATATATAGTTTATTAATAAATTTCCTTTATTGTAATAGTGAAAGTTTTTTAAATATAATTTCATGATTTGTATATTGACCAAAAGAATGCTCAAATTTTTATAATTTGCATTTTGCCGTAAAAAAATTATTTAAAAGAGTATTATTTAACTCGGAACAAATATATGCTATGGGTATGCATTACTTAAATCAAATAATTAAATCTTAAATGACGGACTTGATTGAAATTTCCGAGAGTAAAAATTCAACTTATAATATAAAAATTATTAAGCTCTCAAAAAACTAGAGTAACTTAGTTTGAAATCATGTAACATAGTTTTAAATTATTAAATGATAAATAAATAAAATATATATATAATATATATATATATATATAAATTTTTAAATAATTTATTGCAATTGAAAGCAACATTTTTATGAGTAACATTATTAATAGAGTAGTTGTTTAACCACAGCATAAAGACTTGGTTTAAACCAAAAATACATTCTTCGTGCTTATATTGTCCTGGATTTTGAAAAACTATTTCATAGGTTTTGTATTTTTATCTAATCTATAATTTTTTGGAAGTAAAGAAATTTTCATACAATAATATGTTCACGGAGAATTTCTCTTTAAAAACGAAATTATACATAAGAAAAAAAAAGCTGATCCAGAAAGTTGCTGCTTGCTGTATATTAATAATCGAGACTTTCATCTTGATAATTTTACATATTTTTTTATTCGCCGAAAGTTGCCGATAAATAAGTAATCGACAAATCGAAAGCGCAAACATTTGCAAAGCATCGTTTTCATTTAATAGAAGCTTCTCTTTGCTCTCTCTTTCTCTCTCTGACTCTTCTCACCTTGCTCCAAATATGTGGGCGTGAAAGTGAGTGCAAATAAATAAAAAAAATGCCGACCAATCACGAGGAATACATACGTACTCTGTCATTGGCTCGTGACACTTTTCTGCATTCGTGTGCTCGCTCTTGACCGGATGGATAAACAGTGTCGAAATCAAGCGATATTTTCGATCTATAAAGCGATCGAGAAGGAAGCGCAACGAAAGTTATATTACATCTCTCGTCTATAATAGGACGACTGTTATTTGGACTTTTGCAAATTATGCCAGCAATTATAGCTAATTGTCAGCATGGCCCCCGCTTTAGCTAATAGCGCCTTGTCAATACGATTCCGTAGAATTTTAAGCGGTTTAATTTTAATTTAATTTGTGAGTTAAAAAAAAAAAAAAAAAATTGATTTTCATTTAAGTTTGAGTGCGCCTTAATGTATGAATATTTTTAAACCTATAATATGTGCGTATAAATAGAAGATTTTATCGGATATACTGAGCTGCAATGAAAATAAATAGGAGATGCTAAATAAATTAATTAATCATTTTATTGGGATAATTAAGTTTTTCTCATGAATCTTAAATCTGAAAGCAACACTCTACCACCACCACCGAAAATAATTAATACTCTTCCTATTTTTAAAAGTTCAAACGTTCATTTATTAATTTATTTATCAATGACGCTACATAGATATTTAATAAACATCCACGGCTCTAAATTTATTTAATGTATTATCTAGTGGAAACTAAAGTGAAAATTTTAATTTCATTATTCAATAATTCAAAAGAGAAAAAAAAACAAAAAAAAAAAACGAATTTTAACCGTACATATAAATAGTGCTGTAAGCAAGGTTATTGTGTACTTTAGAAATAACCATTCAAAATTATTAAAGTTTTATATTTAAACGCTCTCTGTTATGCTCCAAGAAAACAGAAAGAAGAAAAAATCATTATTAATTGTTCTCGTTGAACAATTGAATAATTTCATTATTCAATAATTCAAAAAAAAAAAATAAAAAAGCGAATTTTAACCGTACATATAAATAGTGCTGTAAGCAAGGTTATTGTGTACTTTAGAAATAACCATTCAAAATTATTAAAATTTTATATTTAAACGCGCTCTCTGTTATGCTCCACGAAAACAGAAAGAAGAAAAAATCATTATTAATTGTTCTTGTTAGTAGATTTCTAGAGAAGAACTATTTGATGTATATAGCCAACTCTTACATAATATTTTTGCGTTGCATCGTATTGGTGTGCAGATCTTAAATGCACGAGAATTTCGACTATAGAGCTACAATAAAATCTCATGTGGCTAAAAGGATTACTAAAATACCAATTATAAATAATACGAAAGTGTCGTTATTATTCGAGCATTATAAACGCTTACTCTTAGGAAATTAAATAAAATGAAAAAAAAAACAACAACAAGCACAAGTAGCATTTTGACAGTAAGTGACAGATGGATTAGCGTACGTTAATACAAGATTAAAGAGTCGCTAATTATAATACGATATATATGATAAATATATATCAATCAGTTCCTGTAAAATGTTCGGTGATTATTTCTCGCCACCACCTATAACTAGAGATAAATACTCGACAATGACTCGTGACAGTGAGCTTAGAGAAGTATTGTGTATAAGAAGGCATACTACTTACTAATTGTTTTGAAGCTTTACATAATTGCACAAATGAAAAATAATCTAGAAAACATATGGTTCTATTCTTAATTATAGCTGATCTAATTTTACTATTTATAACATAAGGAATATTTGAATTTAAGTCAAATCATTTTAAATGCTGATACATTTGATCAATGACGGCACGTAGAATTGGCGATTAATAATAATAATAATAATAATAAGAGAGAAAAAAAAAGGAAAAAGAAAAAGGGGAAAAAATATTACTTGTATACCTCGAGTTTGCGCTCTCATTCATTTTTCCTCTTGGCACATCAATTTTCACACAGCTCCATCACGCATTTTTAAGGTAAACAAATTTACTAGATAACTTTCTTTCTCAAAAACTAACCTTCGCCTCTTAAAACCAAGCCAATAAACTACTTTCCCATCACCAATGCTCACATCATCAATCACAGCAGCAGAGCAAAGCCAAATGAAGCACATACACCATTTAACTAATAACCGAGAGAAGCAAAAGTTTCGTAAAGTAGGCTTACGGTGGGCGGGGGGACTCCCCCCGTCTCAGAATCAAAATCATCATCGGCACCCCCCCGCCCGCCGCCCCGTACACGATAAGTGACTAAAACGCACCAAAACATAATGTTGAATGCCATGGCCACAGAAATGCTGTTGTAAACATTCTCCCATAGAAGAACTCTCTCGATGTAGTCGAGGAGCCTCATGGTGGTGACATAGGTGAGGCTGTGCTGGCACTGGCGTTGCTGTCGCTCCTTCTCCTCAAGCTCCTGCTGCCTGCGACGGGCCTCGAAGGCTTTGACCGTCCTCCAGGGCCATCCTCCAATGCGGTAGGCGAACGCCGAGAGCCTCCCCATGACGTCGGGTCGGTGTGCCTCCCGTGGGCTGGCTGGTCTCTCGGCTGCTGAGGCTGCCTCAGGCAGCGCGCCGATGGCGACGACGTTGCACGAAGAAGCAGCTGCTGCGGGCTCTCTCGCCGTCGTCGGCGGCGCTTGGCATGACACGCTTAATACCCTTCGGGGAGCGCTCGCTTGCTTCGCCCCCTCTTTATTTTTAGCGGGTCGGCCGTCGCGATGCTCGGCTCAGCGCCGCTCTTTCTCTCTTTTCCTTTTCGGCCGCCTCCTAATGGGCGATTGGCTGCTGCTGCTGCTGCTGCTGCTGCCGCCGCCGCCTCCGTCTTCCTCGTCCTCGTCCTCGTCGTCGTCCTCGTCGTCCTCGTCGTCGTCGTCGTCCTCGTCGTCGTCGTCGCCGCTACTGTTGCTGCTGCCACCGCTTTTCCTACGCTAACAAACAAAAGGAAATTCATGAGGCTGGAATGATTGGTGAGCGGGAGGCGCGCGCGCCACCATTTCCCAGGTTTTTCAATGGGGCGCCGCCGTTCCCTCGGGGATCGGCATTGGTTGTCGAATCTCGATAAGCGGTCACGAGCCTGCCGCCGCTGGCCTTTGCGATACAGTTAGAATAACAGCTTATTTCGTATCGACCCCCTTTAACTCGTAAACGCTCACTAGTCGACAAACGAGCAACAAACAAATATTCATATTCCCTTTATTCGCCAATTTTTTTTATTCAACGAAGCGCGTTACACGCCGGGTTATAATTAAAAGCACTTTTGCTTGGCGCGTCAAGTGACAAATAAAGTGGTCCGCGACGATCGAGAAAGCTGTTGGAAATGCCAATGATACTCAAAATTAATAACATCCGATAAAAATAATTGACACTCCATTCTTTTACGAACATGCTGCTGCAAAATAATTATGCTTATCGTTTGCGACCCAAGTTCTTACTATTTGCACCAAATGACAAACTAATGTGAATGCATCGCAATAGAGTAGGAGTGCAACGTACATATTGCAATGAAGCCGGAGACGATTTTACGACGTCCTCTTAATTATCGAATGCAAATGGCCTGTAAAAACAGAGAGTATTATTGAAGCGAAATAAGCTGCAATTGCTAGCCGACTGAGAAATGATAATACAATTCCAAAGTACTTTAATTGAGTGAAACAATATGTAACGACTAGCCTATATCCAATTTGTCGTAAATTCCATGTTGAATTTAATCAACGGAAAATTGCTACACAATCGGAGCGCTGATTCATTGGTTTGTCGCTGAGATTCGCGTCCTAAGATAAATTCTGAATCTTTTTGCATGGCTGAAATCTAAATAAGCCATGCACTTTCCCCTCGGCTCTATTACATGAGCGCTTTCCTCGTTCTTTTGATGCTCGCGACTTCGGGGAGGCCACCACCCAGGAACGTACAATGTAATGTAATCTCGATTGCTCCATGCTCATGCACTGCTGCGAGGGGCCGAGGAAGCTAATATAAAAGAATTAATTTTCAGAGAAAATTAATGATCCGTATAAATTAGAGGCGCGCTGAGCGGAACAATGGCACTCGGCATTTTTCGTTTCGAAGGCGCGCGTTTATAACGAAGCGAGAACAACGAAACCGAACGAACAGTTGTCGATGCACAGTTTCATATCTAGAATTCAATTCTTAATTATACAATATCAATTTCAAGGAACAACGAGACTGGAAAGTAAGAGATAATACGGGATAATCGCTCGTGGCTGCCGATATTTTGACTCCGCCCACGTATTACACGTGTAATTCAATAGCGAACTTTTCTTCCAAATCTGATCTATCCATTGATCCAATGATCCCCATTGAATATAGAACGGCTACGAGAATTTTGGATTTTAATATTCTAATTATCTCTTAATCGAACGCCACCACTATCTACCTATCAAGATAAAATTTGCAATTTTTTTTTTCTTTTTACCAAACTGCGATATACATACAAAGTTTCTTTCATTGCTATTAGAATTCTAATAATGAATTATTTAAATTGTTGCACATAATTAACTTTTTTGTCTTTATCATAGATATTACTGTACAATTGATTACTATCGATTGGAATATCTGAAAAATAACATTTCAATCATTTTTAATAAAACAAGTACAGTTAATAGATTTCCACGAATGTAACAATCTTTTTATATTCGTAACGTAAGTTCTTTTTGCATTATAAAAGCACCGCAATCAAGGTAAACATCATTTATAAAGGCAGTTAAAATATTTGAATCTATAAAAAAATATTTTACGAATTATCTTATATTATATAGACAATTTTTCTATTGTGAAAAGAGAAAATTGATAATTTTAATAATATTACTAATACCGTATATAATAAAGGGTAAAAATACTTAATGGCAAAGATATATAAAATTTAATAAATTGTAAAATAAATTAAAGCAAATCGCTGCATAAGTTTTCAAGAGACTGATTTTCATGTAATATCAATAAAATAATATAACATTGATGTGTGTTTGCAATTAAAAGTATAAATTTTAGTTTACGAAACAACGCATATCATCATAATTCTTTACAATGCTTCGTCGTATCTATAATGCAGTGAAATTAATTTCTTCGTAAAAAGTTAGCCGAATCTAATTACCGTTTCAGCACGTTTTCCATGTTAACAAATTCCTGCTGAATTTCATTTAATTAACGTAATATATATATTTTTTGTATTATTTATTATAATTAATTGTTCTGGAAAATAAACGATTTAATTTGTTATGTACGTAATGCAAGAGCAAAATAAAATTATGGTTAGATAATAATTCAATTCTCAAAAATAGATCGAAAAAATATCTTGTATCGATGTTATTTTCATGCACATAAAGATTTTCTTACAAAGCAAATTACGATAGGCAAATTCTTATTATATAATTTAATGTCATTATTTTTCATGTTGCATCTTTCTTTTTTCGACTATCTCTATATTTATACAACTGCTGTTTCTCTGCGCCTGACTGAGAATCTATTTTTATATGTGTAACTAAACAGATGGATAAATACATAATAAATGCATGAAATTCGAAAAGCTAAAAAAAAAGTTACTTTACACATACATATGGCTGATGAGAAAAGTTGGTTGATAATTTCTTTTCCAGATGTAAGGTTTAAATTAGTTAGAATTTAAGTCTTAGCTCTCATGTTGGCCAATGTCTTGCCATGTTGTAAGAATTCAATTGCAATTTAGTAACTAATTATATTGCGATAAAATTGAAGATAAAATAAACTTTCCACAAGGAGGAAGCAATCGCGAATATCCGTGTTATTGTATATTTTTTTAAACGTCAACTACATAAGAAGTTGATTATTTTTTCAAAATTACGTGTCAAAATTTATAAGCTACCATAATTCGGCTAAGTATAAAAGTTTATAATTTAATACAAACAATACATCTAACACAGTAAATATCGTTTGAAAATGAAAAAGCGTTGAAATTTATCTAAGATGCACTTAAAGATGTTTATACTTATAATATTTTACTCTACTTTTACATTTTCTAAAAATATTGTTCTAAAATAGATAATTATAAAAAAGTACGAGAGAAGTGGGAACGAAAGCGATATTATAAATTGATTCACCGCGAGTACAATTTTTCAACATAATGAAAGCTCGAGTGTGCTAGTTTTCCGCAACGTAATACGACGATTTACGGTCTTGTACATTAGTTAAGTTTTAGATTAATTCATTAGCAATGATCATGCACGCTTACAGTGATAAAGCGATCAACAAGGTTAATATCTAAAATAATATAGGAAAGAAGAAGTTCACCGAGTAATCATCGTTAATATAAATTGCGAACATTTTTCAAAAGCTCAATTAATAAATTTCGATGAAATTTGTAAAAGTTAATTTTGAACGAGCAAAAGTTATTACAATAACTTGAATTTAGAAGAGAATTGTATTAGCCATTAATAACTAATAATTCAAAATACTATTAACAATATCAGTCGCTTGAATATAATAATTATTGATAAGATAATAATACTTATTTAATTATTATCTTTTTAATTTTTTAATTGATAGTTATAGTTGAAAAAAATCCATACTTATCTTTATCAAAAATTTTATTCTAGTGATTTTAAAATCGCTGCAAGATAAAAGGAATACATACAATTTATAAATGTATGTTGCTTATCGTATTATGGAAACATGTACTATCATATTTATTACAGTGATAAAAAATTTATGTTACAAATAAGTTAGATAATTATAATAATGGTTAATTTTTATTTTTAGAATATAATGAGAATAAAAAAAATGTAATAAATAATATTAAATGTAATTTAAATGTAATAATAAATCACATTGAAGATTAAATTTTTCCGATTTTAGGAAAATCTTAACTGATTTTAGCATAAAAATTTATTCAAAATGTTTCTGTGCGCGTGTGCGTCTGTGTCTGTGTCCGCGCATAACTATAAAAAGTATATAAATAAAATATTAGGACTTTCAAAAATATTAAACGATATGTTGTATGCTTATATGTATATTATGGTATATACAAGTGATCTCGAATAATGTAACATTTTGTTTTAGAAATTTGTTAGTGAATTTATCAACAATTGATAAGTAATTGATAATAAATCTAAAATAATTGGTGATTTAGCAATAATTCTTCTTGATCCATCTGAGGTATATACAAAATTTTTGTTCTTGAAACATTACAAAATATTTTTCGTTATAATTGATAATTTATAATTTTAGGTAATTGACTAGATCATAGAAAAATATTAAAAAAAAATTTTTTTTTTTGTTGATAATAATGATAATTGATAAAATAAATAAAAGTATAGCTTTTTCTATAAACGCCAATACAGATTGATTATTTCATTCCCATATCTTTAAATATAATTCAAAAATATGCAGTTTTAAAGAAGCGAAAAATGCCAAATTATACAATTTTATAGATTTTTATTTCACAGTTTCAATAAATAATTGCATGTTTCTAACATATGTAAATTAAACGAAAATATTTCTTTTAAGTTGTAATATTAATATTTTTGTCTAGCATGCATTAAACATACATTAAATTCATAAAAAAAAAAAAGAAGCAATTAGTACATTAATTTGAAAATCTAGCTTTTAATGAAAAAAACCTTTTATATAAAATTCTCTTGTAGATTTGTTGAATAAAATTTCAACTGTCAATTAATAAATTTTAATAAGTAAATTTTTAAAAATTCATTAATTGTTCCTTCAAGTTTAATAAAAAATAATTGCATTTCGAAGAATTTCGTATTGTTTTATAGCGCTGTAAAAATATATTTTATAATTCAATTTTATGGCTATTTTAAGCAATGAATAAAATTAGTTTATTAAATATTAATTTTTCTTTTAATACTTAAAATAAGCAATAATTAAAATTATAAAATGCATAAATATTTTAATTATCCGTTACAATAAGAAAATATATCCATACATACATATTTGATGATAAAATCTAAATAAATCTTATATGTCTGATAAATACATAATAAATAAATGAAAATCAATTACTTGCAAGCTTTATCAACGAATGTAAATTATCATAATTTAGGTGACAATATCGTCTTACTAAAATTACAATTACTTTTTCTTCTATAAGTAAACCAATTAAAACATTATATTACTATAATTAAATTGTAAACGTAATTTCACTTTTAAACGCTCACACAATACTCCACGCAATACTCCGTTTATTCCGTCATTCATGTGCAATCAATATTTTAAACGTAATTATATATTTTTACTTTGCCACACGGATATCCAATACTCGTGCACTCGAAAATTTACAAATAATTTTTGTGTGTACTTTACGTACGGAGTTAAATTGTTTCCAAACAAGAGCTTGGGAATATAATTTTAATGTTTTGGAGCTTGGTGTGCACGACTGCCTGACGTCATTCAATTCTCCTACACTCAACCAACTTTCTGTCACGTACGTGCATTAAGCTTCGATAAAACTAAATTCCTCGCATAAAGTAAGTCATCGTCAGTTTCTTGAAATATACAGGCGGGATTATTGGGAACGTATAAAGCTGCAAAAATGTTCTATTTACTTGGGTCGCCGTAGATGATAACAAAGCGATTCAAGTGAAGTTCACGCGACCATACGCGTCACCTACGCGCGAGCCTCAAGATGGCATAAAAAAAAGAAGAAAAAAAATCAAAGGTGACGACAAACAACAATAGCTGTGCAGTGAAAAAGGCGAAAAAAACACAAAAAGAAAGGAACTATCTTGAGCGTCCGTGTGCGTGCGCGTGTGCGCGAGAGCGCATGGGAGTAGGGGGGGACGGGGAGGGATTGCGCGCGCGTGTGTGTTTGGGTTAGGGAGGGGGGGTGTGTGGGAATGGGGCAAAGGGGGCTCGGCAACCGACTGGCACGCAGATTGTCTCTTTGTTCTCCAGAACAAATCGCGTAGTATTTCAGATTTGGTATTCGATCTCCTACGGCTCCTCCTCCCCGACCTCCGCGTCCCTTTGCCAACTTTTCCATAACCTTTTGGCAAGGCTGGGGCAGCGACGCGAGCACCGAGAGGTCCTCTCCCATTCACCATTGCATCTTGCAATGTTTTTCCTTTCGTCGAAACGCGAGCGCGCGAGGACTCGGCGCAGATCGACGACGCAGTTACATCGGATGTGCGGCCGCGTGTGAGTGCGATGCGCACTATGAACGAAACAAAAGGCATAACTGCACACGTGACGCGCGAACTGCGCACGAGTCGACGATTCTATGGACGGCCGTACCACACGTAAAGGCTATATTGCGTTCTCCTTTTAATATTGCAAGGCGGAGTGAGTGCCTCGATTCCCTTCTCGCCTCATTTCATCAAATAGCCGATGGATCTTGGGCAACTCTCGCGAGTATTTCGAAGGCGAAGGCAGGGATGTCTCGTCTCACACTGGCCCCCATCCATTTTTACGATCTTTCGCCGAGACAATGGCACACGCATAATATTGAATTTGCCCCTAAACAAGCGGCATAATTATAATTGAATTAGGAAATCTCGTGGAGAGGAGGATGATTTCGCTTATGCACACTCGGTGGCTCGTCTCGGCTTCTTCCCCCACACCCCCTAACCCCCTTAAGAATTCGTTCAATTTAGACAAGAGAGAGACGGCCTCTTTCCACAAAAATACAAGCTCGAGCTCTTTCGCGAGCCCACCTCCGACGAGGGCCAATTGCTATTAATTATAAAGTTACTGTTAATCAGTAGTAGCAGCAGCAGCTGTGACTCGTCCAAGTGCAAACTGTCAGCCCAACAGAGCTGGATCGCAGGCCGTTACGTTGGAGTGTTTGCCTGTGGAAATTGTTTGACTTTCGTCTGTGTGCACATTGTACGGAGATAAGCGGGCTCGGGCAGTCCAAAGGTTAAATCCGGTATGGATTGGCAGGTTACGGTTAGCGCGAGTTGTGCCTGCGAATCTTACGTACTCGCGACGACACCGCTCCGACTCCCGACTGACAATGAATCATAGAGCCGCGCAAGGCTGCCTCCCCAACTATATTGCTATTCCGTTTCCTACATAAACACGCAACAGCACGTAATCAAGGAGCGAGCCCCCCCCAACCCCCCAACCCACCCCCAACCACCAAACCACCCACACCTCCGCAATGAGGAAGGAGGTGCCAAAGGAGGAGCCTTGGCCCGCGACATTCGCAAACTCACACACGGCTGCCACAGCGCGCACACAACACACCTGCACTTAAACGCGTCCTCCTCCTCTTCTCCTCTCCTC
>JAPYYT010002615.1:0-16723 GCA_030522565.1 Ceratosolen corneri | reverse complement strand
ACCCCCCGCGTCTGTGTTTTCTTTCTACCCTGCCATCTCTCCTCTACCACTATCGGCCTCTCCCCCCTCCATCTTGGGGAGAGCTCACATCGGGATTGTTGCCCGAACATATATATGTATATACATTAAAAATGAAAATAAAATTTTTCCTCGATATTATATAATAAAATTATATAAATATATAGAAATTAAATAATGATATATTCATTATTTCTAAACTAAATAGTTCTTCCTAACTAAATAGTAATAATATTAATTTAAATCATATTTAATTTATTTTTATTGAATGAAATTCTTTATTTTATTACATAAAAACTTTTTCACAATTTGACAAACTGAATTTGTTAATTCATCTAAAATGAACTTTTTAAAGAATATGTTAAGAAAAAATTATCTATATTGTGGAAAAATAAATAATAATAATTAAATTATTGTAAATATTTAATTTGTTTTTAAATATTTTAATAATTGTCAAGTTTAAATTCTATTATTTATGGAGTATACTTTGTATTTACAAATTAGTTTATAGAAATTAACAAAAATTAAATTAATTGTATTATCTGGTTATAATTCAATTTATTGAATTTAATAAAGTCTAAGAAATATTTTGAAATTATAGTATTAAATTTTTAAAAAATTGCAAGTATTTAAGATGTTTTATTTAGTTTTTATTTAGATGTTTTATTCTAGTGTTAGCTACAAGATGAAAAGTATAATTAATTATATTTCTTAATTAAGTAGAGAACTAATATTTATATTTTCAATTTAAAAAATGAAACTAATTTTAATATGCTTATCCTATTTATATTATATTATATAAAAAAATATTTGACGTTTTAATTGTCTATAAACTGTTAATAATAATAATAATAATTGTTAGTTAGCAATGGTAAAATCCTTTTTGTATTATAAATAATTTTAATATATAATATGAATACTATTATGATATAAAGTAGAAAGAGATAAACAAGATTAAAAATATTATGCACAAGTCTGTATCCAAAAATCTGTTTAAAATTTAAATGATAAAGTTATGTTTTTTTTGATTATTTAACACATATTAGAATTAAATTTTCATCATCAATAATGTTTCTGAAACTAGAATATAAACTAAAGTATCGAACAAACATATTTTTTTATAACAAGAATAAGTTCACATTTTTTTTACGCGATTAAATATTATTTAAATACAATTAGCAAATAATATTTTTATTTTTATTTACAGAGCAACAATCAATTCATTTTTGGTATTAGATCTTATAGGATGCTGCTGTGTATATGTTGTTTTCGTTTCAGAAAATATTAAGCAAGTTGCTGATTTTTACATGGATCCAGATTGGGATGTAAGAATTTATATGGCCATGTTGCTTCCATTTTTTATTTCTTTTTCTCTTGTTAGAAATTTGAAATATTTAGCTCCATTTTCAATGATAGCCAATGGCTTAATTGCTGCTGGCTTGGGAATTACATTCTACTATATATTTTCTGATCTGCCATCTGTTGAAGGTGTTAGAAAAATCTCATCTTTGAAAGAAATGCCACTTTTCTTTGGTATTGCTATATTTGCATTGGAGGGTATTGGTGTTGTAAGTAATGCTTTTATATTTTTAATTATTTAGACCTAATATTGTAATGTTTACAAAATAACATATCTTAAGTACAGTTTTATAAATTCGATATTTTAAATACTATTAAGTGTACATTGGAAATCGAATTTGTATAATACAATTTAATTTATTATTAAACATATTTTATATTCAATTAATATAACAACATTTTTAACTAATTGTTTAAATATATAAATAATATATTTTGTTTAAAGCATAGTTATGTACTAGAAATAATAGAAGTTTATTTAACAATATTATCAATGATAGATGACATTTATTAAAAATAAAGTGATATGAATATTATTAATTGTTTTATAAGTATTAAAATATAAAATATAACTTTTATTTATTATTCGTACTAATAAATTCGTATTTATAAAAATATGAAAATAATAGTGTATTGACTTGTGCACAAATGTATGCAGACCAGTTCGACATTTAGAAATCGTAAGAAGGAATCAACAAATGGTGTTTGAATTATGTCTTATCAGAAACGTTTTATTAATATAAAAATGGCAACCAACAATATATACCTATGATTAATTTTTAAAGCGCATAACGAAAGATTATAGTTACAAATAGAAGATTACCCTCGTAAAAATACTTTATTAATTTAAAAAATAATTAATTTTAATATTGGAGCTCTTTTATAAGCACTTACTAAATAATAATTTATTAAAAATAAAAGCAACGGAATTATATACAAGTAGTAATTCGTATTATACATTACATTTTCAATTAAGTATTATTATAAAATAATTCTATGAAAGTTACTAGACAATAGTATGAGCTGATACTGTATTAATTATAGCGTATAGGCTGAGAAATTGTAATTGA
This sequence comes from Ceratosolen corneri, assembly GCA_030522565.1. Lineage (NCBI taxonomy): Eukaryota > Metazoa > Arthropoda > Insecta > Hymenoptera > Agaonidae > Ceratosolen > Ceratosolen corneri. The sequence continues at coordinate 14,276 of JAPYYT010002615.1, read as the reverse complement.
AACTACCTGAATACTTGTTCATGTATTGCATACAAAATTAATACTAGTTTGTATATCATCTCGAAAAGAAAAAGATAAAAAATATAGAATCGCAAGCTACATAACTCTACTACTGTTGACTAAAGGTAAAAACTTAAAATTTTCAAATTATAAACTTTTTATTTTTATAAATTAAAACTTTTATAAAGTATATTTTAAATTACATTTTTAATTATAGTATACAACTATCAAAAATGATATATTAGATTTACTTAAATGTTAACGTATTATTATATTATATTATATAAATAATATTTTGTTGAAAGCAATAGAATGATTAATTAAAGGCTATAAATTGTTTATAAATTAAATATAACTGCTTATAAAAAAACTCGATTTTATTAGAAAAACCTTAAATATAAATATAATTTAAATGTTTATTGTTTATTAAAAAATTGTACTTTAATGATTTGGTAAATATTTTTTTAGATAATTTTAACTATATTAATAATTTAAATCATATTTTTTTCACTTTATTAAAGATATTATTTTAAGTTGCAAATCTGCAGAACAATATATGTTATATTCTTATATAAAATAAATATATTCAATATATATTAAAGTATAATTTTATTACATATCCGTCATATAAAATAAATTATCTTTTAATAAATTAAAAAATCAAACGATTTAACCAGGTCGATTGAGATTCCATACGACCTACGAACCTCGTGCTATAATATCTTATTGTTTGGAAATTAGATAGAATTTTAACATGTTTATTATTAACAGATGTTCGCCAAAAGCCTTCGCCACATACGACAATTCCCGATTGTCGTCTTACGGTCATGTACCTCTGTTTGTAACTTTTGTCTCGAACTAGAGTTTCAAATATCTCACTGCCAGACAGAGTAATATCAATCGCTATAAAGATTAAAACATTGTCGCCTGTGCTGCTTCACACCGAGTGGTTTAGTCGCCTCAGTCTCACAGAAAAACAAGCAAGATTTATACTTTGTTTATTGCACAGCAGTGACTATCAGTGCAACTTTTTAACAGTAAGACAATCACTCATTCTTCTCACTATGCCCTACCCAGGGCCCCCTGTAGCAATTGAGTACACCATTCACAAGAAAGTATTGACAAAAATCGAGCTTCATATTTTCCTACTCCCAAGGGAATTACACAATGAGTACATCCCCAGGAAGGTGGGGTGATATCAGCAAAAACAGAGTGCACGAAAAGCAGTATGGTAGTATTTCTTAGGCAGTTTTTCTCTTAGTTTTGCTCCTAGTTGCAATCAGTTGTAAATTGAACTCCGCGTTGTGAATTATTCAGTCACCTTGTAACTGTTATTTTCTTTGTTGCTACGGCGGTTGGTTGCAAATTGAACGCCGCGATATTCGTCATGCATTGTATAAATATTATAAATATTATACGATAATATTATATCGTATAAATATTATAAATACTGATCGTAATCAATATAATAATAACGCCGTTTGATTAATCGAAGTATCGAAAAGTGTTTTGTATGGAAATGAATTCGTTCTCAAGAAATATAACAAAGATAATCATATTAATAACTCTAAAACTGGACTAAATTTTAAACAAGGGCTTTTTACAGATTTTAGCAAACATAATATACAAAAATTGTAATAAATTTCCAAACAATAAAATATTCTTACGAATTTCGTATATCAAACGGAATCTCGAACAGTATTTCGTTCATTAATTAATTCATTACTTCACGTTTCAGGATATTTAATTTATAATAGTATCAAGACGTTTTAATGTACGTCTTGGTATAAAGATAGTATAATAAACGTTTAAGTCAATATAAATACAATTAAAATTCAATATTATATACTGCATATTATTTTTAATAAACTTCATTACAGTTACATACATCTCTCGTAGAGTTTCTTTTGATATCTGCTGTTACCGCTCCCCTTCCACTATCTGCCTCTCCCGCTTAACATCTTGAGGAAAGTTTACACATCGGGTTAATTCAAAACATCGGTATATAAATAAAAAATATTTGGCAAAGAAAAGTGATTCATTTTAATTGGATACAGTTATATCTTAGTAAATATTATATAAATAAAATAAGATAAGTTATAAGTAGTTCAGAAATTCAAAAACGTTAAGAATCCATTTCTGAATTTGTATTATAAGCATATTAATGTATATAGAAATTTTTATTATAAACTGACATGGCAGTATGGAAAAATAATTTACAAATTTTTATTTTATCATCAGTTCAATTTAAAAGAGATTTCATTTCAAATATAAAAATTTTTATTTCACTATATTGTATTTTGTAACCTATATAAAGCATGATACTTGTGTATCGTGACTAAATCTATTTAATTTACAATTCGTAAGTCTCTACTCAATAATTTAATAATGGAACTAAATCATAATATTTATAGTACTATGTAATTGTTTAAAAAAATTGGAAGATCTTTGTAAAAATGTTTTCTACTTCGACAGATGCTGAGTACTACAATTTCAAACTATAAAGTTTAAAAATTTGTTAACTTTTACTTGTTATTATACTTGGTTTTCCTCGTCTATAAACACTAGATACTATAAAATAATTAATACATAAAGAACAAGAGATCTACAATGTTTAAATATTTTAAATGATATCATTAATGATAACATATTACCACACAAAAATAAATAATAAAGTTTACTATTTATTATATTTAGAAACACTATAACTTTTAGGTTAAAAAAAATTTTAAATATGCATTCTTGTCAAATAATTACCAATAAGTTAGAGAATAAACCGAGTGTGAATTGTCCCTAAGATGAAGTGGGGGAGGAGAAGATAGTAGAATGGGAGGGATAACAGGAATGTTTTAAACAGAGCTATATACTTGATTGAGTGTAATAATAAATTCCATTGATAATACGATGTTATAAATTAAAATACTGAGTATTGAAAAATATAATTGAATATAAATATGCTGGGTATTGAAATTAGAATTGAATATAAAATAGTTATTCCTTGAAACGTGTTATTGTCCTTTAAAGGCTTTTACTTATTTCTGTTGAGTTTTCGGTCGCCTTCAAAACGTCGATCAGTTGTAAATTGATCTCCGTGAAAGCGAATCTTCATGTAAAATACATATTACTGACTTGTGTTTGTAAACAGGTATCAGTGATTATAAATGTTTTTAATTGGGATTAATGGGGCAAAATGGCAGGATGCTTATTTTCTTGACTACGATTGCCTGATTGAGTAGTCCAGCGACTCATATTATGCCCTGGGCGTCAATATATACAATCAGACGATTATACGCGTATGCCGCAAGGAACCGTTGTAGTCGTCCGAGTTGCTGGAGTTCTCAAGGAAAATAAATAGCCTCAGTTGCTATTATCTAAAACCGTGTTGCATCATCCAAGTTCTTTCGTGTGAATGTGTATGTTATTGTTAATTCCATCCTTTTCCTTAAAATTGTTATACATTTTATACAGAGAGCAGTAATTCTTATCAGTTTATTTAAATTTGAATACCGATGTATGATATTCCAATGATGTACCAATTGTGGCACATTTATGCAATGAGATTCCTTTTTAGTCTTTTGTTTGCTTATATCGTCCTCCATTTACGGTCGATCTGGCCACTTATCTTTATTTGATATCCAAATTACTGCTTGCTGCCATAACTTATTGTTTTTAGTTACTCAATCAAAATCCCTCTTGAGACACAGTCTGCTGGATTAGATTTACCAGGCACATACTTCCAGTATACATCGGAACACATTTTCTGGATCTGTATGATCCTGTTTCTAACAAAATCCTTCCAGGTGGCTGCATAAGATGCAGCCCATCCGCATAAAAACTATATTTTTGTTTATCTTTAACGTGGCTTGAACATAATTCACGAGTTTCGTGCTGTCGGCTCCAGTCTTAGTATTGTAAGACGTTTCAGTAGAGCGTCCTTAGTATTAGAGCAGATCAACGAAATTCGTGTATTGTCCAAACATACATCACTGCGGCCGTGATCAATTAAAAAGCATTAGAAAAGCCATGCACTTATACTGCTAAATCTGCCTATGTGTTGATCTAACATAGAATTGATATATTGATCAATTGATTAAACTCCTTTCTAATATGCAGGCATTTTTTTGTAATGTACGCCGTCAATGGTTCATCCCAATAAAGTTTATGTAGCCACAGATCTTGCAAGAGAATTTTCGCTTTCATCATTATGGATAATACAAAACCTAATAGATCATAGACTTTAGTATTAACTGTTCATTTTATTTGAATAAGAATACATTTTCCACTGGATGCCATTTTAAACCTAATGTTTGGATTGCACATTGTTTTACTACATCAGGGTGTATAAAGTACCATTTCATTTGTTCAAAAATGCTCACCATACAAAGGTCTTGAAGTTGTAAAACAATTTCTTTTAAATTTTTCACCGAATATGCACCACAGAAAATGTGATCAACATACCTACTATGAATAATATGGTGAAAATCTTCGTCTTTGACAAATTGTAGCAGAGTTCTCACTATCAAGAACGGTGCAGCTCCTGTTGAGATTCTGATAGGTGACTGTTGTTAAGCGAAATGGCACTTCATTATTTCTCTCGTCAATACAAAAAATTCTTTGTAGACCCCAATTATCTTTATGAATTTTTATCTGTCTATATGTTTTCATGATGTCTATAGAAAATAAATATAGGTATTGTCTGATCCATAATAAAACGTCTATTATGTCAAGGTGTAATTTTGCTCCTATATGCATCGGTAGTCGTTAATTAATTGACTTGATGTGAATATGCTGGATCCATTGAATACTTTTAATTATATTGTGCCGCTATCTAGTTTAAGGCCACCATAATGAAGCAGATATAAGTATTACTAAATGGCACATCTTTTTGTATCTTTATATTTAGTCAAAACATCTTGCAAACTACCATCATCATTTTGAACTGTTACCTGATGTGCTCTGGATATTGCTTGATATTTAGTACGAATTAGCTGTATTACCAGTCAGTCAAAGATGGAAAGATTTGTAGTTGGTATGTATTCAGAGTGGGTGATGGCAATTTATTTGGTTACTCTTCTAAAACATCTGCATCTAGTATGTTTTTTATTGTTCTTGGTGTTAAAAACTCGGGCTGCGTTACTGTTCGACTGTTGCTCATTGTTGCTAATAACGGACATACTATTTATTTTGCTGTTTAGTGGTGAATTATTATATAAAAACTGTTATGTGATCATGCTTATTACAGTTCTACATGTATATATATATATTAATTGAAAGTTTAAAAGCAAACAATTGCAATTATTTATTTTAAACGTCAAATGCAATATATAATAGGCATTGATAATTAATGCTTTCAGTACAATTTTTATAATCACACTCTTTGTATCAAAACTTATTATTCGTATTTGTAAATTATTACTAGTTTGTAAATTATTTTACTTCATAGGTGCATATTAAAAACTTGAATGCATTGATTAAAAAGTAGAATTTTTATACGTGTATTCTTAATTTATTTTCAACGGAATTTCCGATATTAAAAAGTAACATGCTTAATTATTAAAACTTCCTATACAATGTTTATATTTATTTCTAAAGTTCAGCTAAATAAATGATTATAAACAATTAATTACAATAAAATAACTTTAAAATTAAGATTATTATTGATGTTCGAGAAGCGAATAGAAACTTGAAAGTCACTACATAATATTATTTCTTTTGACATTTGTTTAGAATACTTTTTATATTTATGATTTCCATATATCCTCGAAGAACCAACGAATTCTCCGATAATATTTCATATATATATTTTCACGTTGACAATGATTTGAAAGGATCCAGTTTTTCCAGCATTGCACTCGAAAGATCGACGATGGTCAATATGACGATCACGTGCACTGCAAGGCGCGTATCGTAAAATTAACGAAGAAACCTACTAAGCATCCACGCGTAGTTGCCAAACATCGTACGAATTGCTTTCACACCAAACCGATACATATTTTGAAAAGTGTAAACATCAATCGATGTCACGGGCCGAATCGTCCGTACAAGATTTCACGCACCCACCCGGCGGTCCGACGCGCGGCAGGTCATAGAGAGTCCGACTCTCATAGATGAGGAAGAAAAATCCCCCCTCGCGAGAAGCGTGGTAAAGACTAAATATCGCGCCTTCGGCGCGCTGCATCAGATCCGTATTAGTCTCCAGATCGTAGTACCGATCTGTCAATCCGTAACTTCTCAATACAAAATTGTGTATAGTAATTAGCTTATCAGCGACCAGTATAGGCAATTTAATAACAAAATTCAAGTTGCACATTGAGAGGGAAAAAAGGGCTCTCGATTGTTATACACGCTTCACGCGATCGAAAGAGAGAAGGCAGCCGCCCTGCATGCAAAGAGGTATAAGCAACGTCGAACAGTATAATCAAGGAAGCTGCTACTAATACGCAATTCATCAATTGCATACGGCATAATTATTACTTGATTCAAATCTCAAATCCAGTAAGTAGACACACCGACCCGCAGGTAAACCTTGTTGATCTAAAATAACACAACAAGACCATGCTTGGTAAGATTCAATTTACGCCTGCATATTGTTATAGCGTGTACTACAACGACATATAATTAATAATCAACTTTTAATTAAACTCGCGAAACTCAATACATTTTGTATATTCACTTCAAGTTTACACAGTATTCAATTCATGCCTAAATATCAAAATAGTTCAAGATTTATAATTCACAATTAAAACAACATTATAATAATACCATATCGTCTGAAGACAGCATTATATTTCAATACCTAAAATAAACACCGTTTTACAGCATTACCCACACCATCTTAGCCTTTGTTTTATTCTACCCTGCTATCTCTCTACCTCTACTATCCGCCTCTCACTAACACCACCTGGGAGAGCTTTTTCTCGGGTTATTTTCCGAAAATTGAAGACAAGATTATTATTATTACCAAATATTAATGTTTCCATTATTTGAGAATTCATAATGCTAAGTATTGAAGTGTGATACGCTAAGTGCGTCAATTGTAAACTAAATTGTTATGTACACTCGGTAATATGATATTCGATTTGCTAACTTTATTAATTTTTAAGATATTAAAATACTAGTTAAAAAAAATACAATTTGAATTTTAGAAAGTTTTATACTAACGCAGTATCTTCAAAAAATTGTACTAAAGATATATTTTCTAAATTAAAATAATGATTATATAATTAACTGAAATACATTTATTTTATATTTAAGTAAATATCTTTCTGTACTTAAAACTTTATTAACTTTAAAATATTAAGAATATATCTAATATCTAAGGACTAAACTTTTAAACAAAATCTATAAGATTTAAATATTTTATAGGTTATGCCTTTGGAAAATAACATGAAAACGCCAACCCATTTTATTGGGTGCCCCGGAGTTTTGAACATTGGTATGTTCTTTGTTATAACTCTGTACAGTACTGTCGGTTTCTTTGGCTATTTAAAATATCAAGATAGTACTAGAGGCTCAATTACTTTAAATCTAGATGAAACAGAAGTTTTTGCACAATCGGTCAAGTTGATGATAGCTGCTGCCATTTTTCTCACCTACGGACTCCAATTTTACGTACCGATGGAGATAATTTGGAAAAATATTAAACATATGTTTGGAGCGCATAAGCTTATGGCTGAATATGCCTTACGGGTAACCTTAGTATCATTTACTGTTTGTATGGCCATTGCTATTCCAAATCTTGGACCATTTATCTCACTAGTTGGTGCTTTCTGTTTATCTACACTCGGTCTTATGTTTCCATCTATAATAGAGCTTGTGACTTTCTGGGATCAAGAAAATGGTCTTGGACGTTGGAATTGGCGACTTTGGAAAAACTTCCTGACTATCTCATTTGGCGTGCTTGGTCTTCTTACTGGCACTTACACTAGCTTTTGTGAAATTACTGAAGTGAAAAACAGTACCAGTATTGGCTATTAAAGTATATTTTGAATTGATGAAAATTATTTAATACACGTTTTTTTATCTCAAATAAAACTATATAGATAATAAAGAGGAAAATAAATTGAAAAAATTGAGGAAAATTCACTGTAAATTTAAGTCGGTAAATTTACTGAATTTAATTAACTAAAATATAATAAAAAAGGACTTCAATCGTTTAATACTTGTTTACTCGTTTGTCAATACTAGACAAAATACTTGGTTGTTCACTCGAAAACTCGTTGTCTTCCATTAAAAATAAAAAATCAACAATAGAGCTTTAATTTACATACATTTAGACTAGTTCCATAAATAAATTATTTTTCATTATAAACTATTTTATGTAAAACATTAATATAGTAATATTTGTATACATGTACAAGATGAGCTTCTACTGACGAAGATCGTAAACAACTACATTCGATTTTATTATTCGGTTCACATTCGATTATTATTATATATAGTAGTTATTATATATAGTTGTATTGAAACTGTTTACTTTAATTTATTATCTATTTATTATATAAAATATGTTTTATTTTTTTTCAACTTATCATAGAAATGAATAAATAATTGATATAATATATTGTAGAATATCTTAATCGGTAGAAGCTAATTTTCCTACAAAAATCTAAAGAAATCATGTTCGCATCGTATGATATTTAAACATTTGGTATAGGATACATTTATATACATATATAGCATACATTATCTCTTCAGATTAATAAACCAATAATTCTAAAAATTAAAGAACACTGTATAACAAAGTTTTATATTGATCCGTCCGCATATATTTAGCATTAAAATTATTTATAATGCTATTGTCAGAAACAAATTTAATAAAAAAAAATACTTTTCCTAAAATATAATATATAGAAAATTTTAAATAATAACTTTTATTGTTTTCACGTACTATGTATTTCAAAGATACTTTATATAATCAATGTTTTAAATTTTCGACAACAAAATTGAACTTTTTAATTAATATGATATAAATTAATTTTATCTATAATTTTAAATTAACACATGGAGTTTCTAGTATTATGGTAATATTCTTGAGTGATAGTCGCCTGTCAGTATTGTTACGTTATAAAAGAAATAAATTTGTCAAGTTAAAAAATGCTTGACTATTATCTTTATTCAAGTATTTTTAAATATAAATTTTAATATTTGAAAATCAAAAGTAATGATAATTGATTCATATGTCTATGTACATATTTGATACTCAATTATTTGCAATTCTTGGTGTATTAGATTTTATATTTAATTTCTGTTATTATAACTTAATGGTAAGAAAAAAATATTTAAAAATTTATACTAATAGTAAAAATATAATTAAATGATTTAATTATTTCAAATGCGTGGATTTTTACATATATACGTGGTACTGTGATGAACGTTTATTTTAGTACCTGTGGTAATTGCCTTCCGAGAGTAACTGAAATACTATAAAAGTACAATTACGCAAAGTATATGAAATTTATGTTCAAATAAAACAAAATTAAAAATAGAAATGAAAAAATAAAAAAGAGAAAAACAAAAATCAAGAGAAAGCAAGGATAACCTAGTAAATCCAATAAAGATAAACTTTAATAAAAAATGTAAGTGTAAAATCAGCTTCAGTAAATAAAATTATAATTTTTTATTTTGCAAGTAATGAACTATTGTCTAACTGTTAATATTCATTTACGATTTTTTAAAACTATTTAAAAAATATTTTCAATAGGTTAAAACTGTTTAGTTTTATATTTGTAGTCATATAATTTTCAAATCTTTTTATTATAAAAATAATTTTTTGTTTTTCAATAAAATATATGTGATTAATGTCATTATGTAAATATACTGTTATAAAATTAATTAAGATTATTAATTTCAGTATAATTAAAGTGTAAATTTAATAATTAAATTATTTTTATAATAAAAAATTCCATCGAATTTTATATATTCAAATTATTTTTCTGGAATTATTTAATTAAAAAATAATAATATTTTGTATATTCAAGTGGATTTATTTCTTTAAGTATAACATTCGAATTTTAAACTATGAATAAAAATGACAAATATCCCAATATTTTCAAATTTGAACATAAATATCAAATTGCCATATTAATTTTTTAAATAAAATTAAATTAATACCATAGATTTTTAATTTCATTTATAAAAAGAATAATTCTATAAAATAAGTTAAAAATGTATGACTAAGTTTGCTTATTTAGAACATAGTTATGTGCTTTTATTCAAATTTGTTTTCATTGGTGATATTTAATCATCAACTTATTATTGTAATTTAATAAAAATTGTATTCTGTAGATGTAAAATTATTTATGTAGTAATATATGTACAGACATGAAATAGAATTATATATATATATATATATATATGTGTGTGTGTGTGTATATATATAAGCATGTGTGTATGTATATATATGTATATATCCGTATAGTGCTCTTTTATTAATTAATTGCATTATACAATTACGTTTAATATTAAAATAATCTATTTGCAATATATACTCAATAGTTAAGCCTTATATTTATCTTTAATTATTTTAATACGCACACGTAAATTGTATTGATAGTTTTGAAGTTTGGAAAAGCGTTATTGATAATAAAGATTGACTTTAATAAATATAGTAATGTACCTGCTTCAATATTTTAGTTATTAATAAATTACAAATAAAAAATAATAATAAAAGAATAAAAAATAAACTTATTCGATAATAATATTAATAAAAATATCTTATAATTATAAGATTTATTTATTAATTTTTGTAAACAGAATTATATTTTAATAGAAACTTGCTTTTATTATTAATATAATAATATGAGATATTTGAATGTAACATTTATTTTTTCGTATTTTTATTTATTTCTGTTTATACTAATAAAAAATGTCTTTAAATTTTTATTATAATATAAGTTAATCAAGAAACTTTTGGATTAAAATTTGTTTAGTATTTTCATTTGTATTTTATTTTCCTTGTAAATATAATTTTATTCATTAATGAATCTATATAGCCTAACTTGTTTCTGTTAAAATATTCTTATATAATTTGATATACATTGACTTATAATCTCTTCAATTTACTCTTTTTTACTCATCGAACTTTCACACTAATTTTATAAAATTTTAAATCATTTTTTATATCAACATGTTAAGATGATGTTCTCTTTATAGTTAATATTAATACTTATTCAATTCATTAAATTGTATTACTAACTTAATTATATTGTATTTAAATGAAAAATTTCTCCGAGTATTGATTAAAGTTGTTAAATTTTCATTATTCTAAAGTTGTTCAAACAAAAGTACTCAATGATGGCAATGAATTAGAAGTTATTTGTTTTTGGAAATCGTCTAATTCTACAGGTTGAAAAACTATCAAAATATATAAAATAACAGCAATTTAAAATTTTGGTAAAAAAAAATTAATTTCAATTTGGAATTCCACTTTTGCAAGTGGGAAACATATATTTATATATAATATTCATATTATCTGAAAAATTAATAATATAATAAATAAATAATAAACAGTCACAAAACATAATTTAATGAAAAATACTGTTCGGAATTTAAACCGAGTGTGAACTCTCCCCAAGATGGCGTGCAGGACAGGCATATAGTGGAAAGAGCGGGACAGCAGGGATGTTAAATACTGGATATACAATGTTTTGTTTAATACTGTGAGATTCCTTAATGGTAATAAATGAAAGAATGTTGTTGCTTTCTTGAAAGTGCGATGCATGAATTATACCGCGATATTCAAGTGTAAATTGAATTTACAATGCTTAAATTGATATTTAGAATTGCTGAATCCAAAACTTTTTATTATTCACGAACTTCATAGTTGTCTTTGTGGTAGAACGTTCTAATATGCTGTTTTTGTAATATTTATTATCGTAAATTAGATGAGTTCTACAGACCCTACGTGCCTTGTAGATGCGTCGGCTTTTTAGCCGATTAGTTCACATTCTCGTCTTTGGTACTTACTGGGTATTGAGATTTTTTCCCACGCAGAATCGACAATCAATCGTAAATTACATACCGTGGTTACTGAGCTTCCATTATGTAATTTTGTAGTGATTTGGAGAATATTGTAATCTTGGTATCAGCATCAGGTCGAAGCTTCAATGTAATATGCCGATTGCTGATTCTTAAGAAAATTCTATTTGGTCACTACTTGTATTAGCTGATCTAGAGACTTTAGACATTATTGAGGTTTTTAGTATTCTGCCGTGGACTGCGAGTGTAGCCTAATTTAATGCCTTCATCCTGCTCCTTGAAAAGGAGTTGTCATCTTTGACTTTCATGGTAGTGGGGAGTTTCAGTGACTGAGTGACAGCCGATTATTACGCATTTATTGGCGCTCTTAACCAGCAGTGAGAAGGTCCTTTGAAGAGTTACTCGTAAAGTAGTGGTGGCTAGGTTTCCAAGTGTTGTACCGCGGCTTATGCTGTTGTTTATTGTTTTCCAATGCTTAATTGGCACTTAAGAAGATAGCACAAAATATGGCAACTACACTACGTTCTTAGAAGGATTTTATCGTTGATTTTATTAGACTCGTATTGCAAGGCACGTGATGATCATCTTAACTATCGTGGAACTATTGAAGTGTAGCCCGAGTAAACAGGGCCGAAAAACAGTCAAAAAAGTGTACTTGATAAATTTTCTAGCCGTAATAGAAGTCTCTAGAAACACATGTAGCAATCATAAGCATATAAGATATTCTAAGTAATTTTCAAACAAAGAGATAGTATGCAGGTCGAAATTCTAACGAAGTCTCGAACACAATGTATTATTTTGTATGCAATAATTAAAACCTAAAGAAAAATTAAAGAAAATTGTTATAAATTACATATTTCTTTATCTTTTAATGTTAGTATTTTTATTAGATAATTAATTAATTTAATATTTTAATATATACTAAACAGGATTTTAGGCTTTACCTATATATTAGAAATTAAATAGACCAAACAAATTTGGTGTGAAAAATAAAGAGTTATGAATGTATTTGTATCAATAGCATAAGTTTAATAAATAATGAGTATTTATTTAATGAGTATTGTCTTTTAAATTGAAATATTAAAAAAAATCTTCTTTTAATTTAAAACTGCTATTTTCAAATTTTATGATGTGTTCGAGATCCGTTAAAACCTCCATCTTCACTTAATAATACTCCATTGTCAGAATATTCTTTAGAAATTTTAGCACGACTATGATAATACAAATCAAGCAGACCCTTTTTCTTCACAAGATGATTTTTTACGACTCCGATTACTAGTACTGTTCGGGCGCGAACCCGAGTGTGAATTCTCCCCAGTAGTGATATGAGGGAGAAGGAGATAGTGGACGGGTTGAGATAGCGGGGTTAAAAAATATACAGCGAAATAGGCACTAATACTACCATCCAATCGTTTTATTGAAGTACTAATACTAATAATTGACCTAATGCAATTCATTGGTATGATAATGATATCTTAGTCGATTTGATTAAAGTGAAGAGCCGCACCTTCACTAGATTCGAAACATGTTGTGTTTATGCACTGTGTAAATGCCGCACTTACAAGTTATACATGGTTTTCTGTAATAATATCGTTCCGCACTCTCGCACTTGTTCACGTATTGAGTTTTTATGCTTAATGTTGCATGACTTCAAGACGTGTATATTGTCCGAAATAAACTAGCGGCGATGGTCTGGTAAATGATATGAATTACACGTAGACGCTTCACTGCGTGGTCTTATATGGGTTGGTTGGTCATCGGGCTCCGTACTTACATGCATTTGCGCGTTCTGCATGTTGCATGCGAGGCCGAGACCGAGTGCTACTTGCCTCCTGTGCGTCGTTCTCTTCTGCGCTCCACCTGGGAGCTCCGTCTAGTGTTGAAAGGAGTCAACCGCGGGCTAAGTAGATGCTCACCGTCTAGGAGAAGCTTCTTGTTGTACGAATCCAGACGATGGCTGAGGAATTGCACGTATATAAGACCTTTTTGAAAACTGGAGACCTTTTTGAGATGTATCCGGAAACGTTTGCATTTGGAGAAAAAACTTCGCCTCGGCGTGATTGCGATGTTATTTTATAGCCGAAGGGCTATCTAGGCCACCAAGAATTCATCGTAGGGGGTCTCACGAATTTCCCTACGTTGTTGATATGAAAGAACAAAGAAGGTCCTCTCATTTAGGCAATGGGCAGGGGGGGTGCAGACTGAGACGACGGAGGCAGGGGGCTATCTTGTCACGGGCGTTGCACTTCAAAAGCGCGCTCCGCTTTTACTGGAAACACTGCGTTTGTAAATAAAGT
>JAPYYT010002614.1:0-22114 GCA_030522565.1 Ceratosolen corneri | reverse complement strand
AGTAAAAATTTTTGAACACGTATGCAATTTGAAAAAATAGATGAAAATGTGTTTTACAAAAATTGTATGATATCCTAATATATTTAAGCAATATTTAATGCAGTATTATTAAATGTAAGATAACAGTTTATATATATCTGTTAATGTACATAAGAGATTTCTGTACAAGGTATAGAAAACAGAAAAAAAAAATAATAAGTTTAAATATCTGATGTAATTTAAAATAATTTAAAATAAAATAATAAATTATAGTTAGTATTTATATTTAGATGTATATAATTTTAATAATACATTATTATTATTTAATATCAAAATAATCGTTAATATATTCAATTTCATGGGATTTACTTTAAATGTTATACAATTTAGTATTTAAGTATAGCGATTATCTCTTTTAGATTAAATTCGTGTGAAAAAAACCTATAATAGTACGCAGAATGTCTCATGATAAATAAAAATCTTAATACTTTAAAAAATTATATAAATATCTATATAATGATGAAATGAATAACGATGAATGTATTAAGGTGTTAAGTATTATTTTTTAGACAAAAGACTAATTATATTGCTGTTAAATCTTTCTTAAAATTAAATAATATAGTTTAAAATTATTTGTTTTCATAATGAAATATCAACAAATATTAAAATGCAGTAAAGTATAGAAGCTTAGAATATAATTAAATTCATTAACTAAAAATTAAATGCTTCGTTTAAAACCAATCATCTATTATTTTAAAAATAATATAAAGATTAGGTTTTTCAATGCTTATAGTGCATTAACAATTATCGATTTTATAAATAAATATTTAGATTCTGAAGACAATAAAACATTTAAAAGAAGAATTAAATGAAATTGTTTTTGTTGAAAAAGAGAGGAGGCTAAAAGGTTTTTTGTACGATGCTATAATCATTATTTCGTCAGTTTTTCCGACAAATAAATGACTAAACTTGTTTTAATATTACAATACCAATAGTCTTCAAATTAAAATAAATTTTCATTAAAACATTTAAAGATTCGCTATGACTAAACAAACATAACATATTGAAAATAAAGAAAAATATAAAAAATAACAAGAATTATTAATTTTTTAAATTACTTTTAAAAGATAATGTTTAATTTTTTAAATTTATTGCTATATTAATATTACTTAGAAATTCTATATTATTTATGTTATATTTATAAATTCATATTACGGATAAGAAATTTTAATGTATAAATTTAATGTATTATTTTATTTTTTATTATTATTTTAACTTTATCGTCATCATTATTATTATAATTTTAATATTATTTAAAATTCTTCATACAAAAATGATTCCAATTGGTTTATTTAAAGAAACATTCACTGCTATAGTAATGCTAGATAAACTCACATGGATTTACTACTATGAGAACTGTATTTTTATATAATGCTTGAATACATGTTTAAAATAACTTTCAAGGCACTAAATATGGTATATAAAGGAACATACATTTTATTTAACAACTGATGTTATAAATTATCTATTTGATTATATATTTATTATTTATTATTTATAATATATATTTTAATAAGTTAAAACATTTAATAATTAATTTATGATTATCAAGCATTTTAAATCATATAAACTGCATTATCCATTTAATGCAATCCATTTAATGATATAATTGTGTTTAGTTTTTCTTAAGATATATTTCTTTGTTTTCAAATTTTCAAAGCATATTTTATTTTTTATTATTATTTTAACTTTATCGTCATCATTATTATTATAATTTTAATATTATTTAATTATATATGTAAGGAATTTCTTAATTTAAAAGAGAGGGAGAGAGAGAGAGAGAGAGAGAGAGAGAGAGAAAGAGGGACAGTAAGAAAATGTCAAAATGAAATTTTTATATTCAGTAGGAAATACGTGCAAAATGAAAAAGAAAAGAACGAAGAAAGGAGGATAGAGAAAAGTGAAAATCATTATTAAATAATAAGGCTGATAGAAATAATTATATATGTAAAAATAAAAGAAATATAAATCATATATTACTTTTTTTGTTTCTAATATATTTTTTGTACGGATAGTAGTTTATATTTTCTATTTGAATTCTTTAAATACACTCTTTAATTAGAATTTAGTGTATACAAATATAATATGAATATTTAAGGAAGATCTTATTATATTTAAATAAAATTTAAAAAATGTTTATATTTACATAAAATAATAATATAAAGTATTAAATTTTTTATACTGTTTTCATTTATTTTGTATTTATTTAATAAATTGTTACATTCAATCGTGATTCAAACGCAGTCCATATACAATTATTGTATTTTTCCAAGAAATAGAGTTAAATTAAATTATCTGGTTTTATAATATAAGACGCTAACAGACAAAAATAAAAAGGATCAGAATATGTATTCCTTCTTTCTAGTGATAATATATTGATGAAATTTCGTACGTTTTTTCTAATAAATAGAGATTTAGTTTCTTGCTTTTAACGTAATTCGTACATTTACAAAAACAGTCGAGTTATTACAACTCGTCGCATATAATTTTATAAGAAAACAGAGTTTCCCTTAAAATAATTAATTGTATGAATAGGATTTCTTCTTAAAAGTATTATTCCTTTTTTGTTTTTTTACAACTCTATATTACAAAAATTAGTCGCACGTTGTGGACGTTTTTCAGTTTGTATGGAGTTTAATTTAAATTCTTATCGAAACATACTAAAGATATAATTTTTAACTAATTACAGTATTAAAAGTAAAAATATTTAACATTGTTTAGTCAAAATTGAAACGGATATTTTTCGGCACAGATTAAAAATAGTATGCATTGATAAATACATCTATACATTATCAATTTAAAAAGTGTATAATTTATGCAATAACAGACTTTAATCAATATAGAATTACTTCGATAATAAATATTAATTTGCATAAGAAAATTGATTTAAAATGTAGTTTCTTTATGAAGATAGATGAGAAATGTTAAAAAATAATTAAAAACAATGCGACAACTTTTTACAAGATTTCACTTTCACGTTCAAAATTAATTTTTTATCGATGTTTTTTCTTTTCCGCGTGACTCTGTTTTCTTTAAAGTTTCAATTCACATAGATTCTCAAGCAAAACTTTTATTCTATTTAATTTACGTTGCCACATTTTATATAATGAAAAATTACTTAGATTACAAATATATTTTTTTAAAAATTTGCTTATACAATTGTTTTTAGATCAATTATAACAACAACAAAATTACTGATTCATTAAATAGCCCAAAAATAATTAAATTCCTCAAATTATTTAATAAAATACAAATAAAATTCAATATTAGTATTTTATTAATAATCATTTCATGATTTTGTGGACCTTAAATCAATTATCAGAAAAATTTAATTTAAATTTAACTTAAAGCAATTATTTTAATAAAATCTTTGCTTAGTATAAAATTTGTATAGCAAATATGAATTGAATTGGTTTTTAAATAAAATACTTAAGTAATACAATATTACGATCTTCTATATTTTCATATTTTAATATTTTCTATAAAATTCTTGGACTAAAATTTAAATTTGCTTAATGTTTATTTTTGTATTATTATATTCAAATTTTTATTATATCTAATACTGTATCATTGTACAATTTGATTTACACGAAATAAAATTTTGAATATATTAATCCTTTTATTAAATTTATTAATATTTTAATTGTTAAACTGATAAGGCGACAAAATTAGGCTTTGAGTCGATTAAAGTTTTCAAGATACTTAAATAGTCAATTATTTTACTGATAATAGAAAAAAGTGAATTCATGACATACGACTTCTGCTCGAAAATTTACGGATTATGCTGAAGTTGCAAATGATTAGCTATTGTTAACATATTCTCTCTGGTGTAAAAATTTATGAACAACTTGGAAATGGGTTGGATAACTCAAAAAGCTTCGTAGTTAAAGTCATTATTAAAAAATGTTCAAACAGCATTCGCAAAGCTTTTTGATTTTATCTAGTATCAATTATAGAATAATCGAATGCTCAAAGTAGTTTTGTCGGAAAGAACATGAATGTCAACGGCATTTTCATTCTATCTCTAATTTAGCCACACTTGAATGTTCGTGACTTCGTCCTATTCGACTCGGTAAATTAATCCGTAATAATGTCAAAATATATTTAATTAATAATATTTTAATTACAAATACATTATATCAATACTGCGTATATTTTTAAAGGGAATTTGAAATCATAAATCATTTATCACAATCTTAAATTGTCGATATAAGTACGTTAGACATAAGATTACTAAATAAATGATTTTATATGTAATTAATTGTAAATAGTATATCACAGATATTACACACCTATGACACTGAAATTTTAATTATTAGAATTCCGAGCAAATTGGACTTGAGTACGATTTTTCAACGGCCATTCACTTAAATTAAATATAATATAATATGTGAACGAAAAACAATTATAGCTAATTCGATTCTCTATTTGACTTCAGTTTTCATCATGATTTTGTCTCCTTTACATTTACAAAAGTATAGACTAAATGTGCTGTTTTTATCTTAAACGCAGTTTATGTTTATTATAGTACAATACTTATATCCCTAGATTCATAGAAATAGAACTCGGAGACTGCTGCAACCAGAGTGCCACGTTTACAATTCGTGAATTTGTGTACATTTTTACAGTGAAAGCGTAAGTTCAACGCACTTCCATCTCTTTTCTCGTCCACACTTAATATCGTGCATTTATTAAATGATAAAAATCTTAGTTATGCGTACAGCGAGCTTATCAATAAGCTCGAGGAACTTGTTACGAATTCAGGCATAACAAACATCCTACCCATTCTTAAATTATAATAATTTTCTTATAAGTGATTGAAGATAAATCTCACTTTTAAGCGAAATGCGGAACTATGAAAGAAAAGTAACAACTGTATTTTTGCTGAAGATCGAAATCTTGTATTTGTACAATGCTAATGGTTCGAATGGGTAAATTTAAAAATATATAAATTCTACCAGTAAAATTGTTATGAATCTTCTAATGATATAAGAGAATATTATTCATCGATTTATCATCGGGTAGAATTATGACAATAAAGGGTGGCACAAGTATTCGAATGTCTAATTAATATGTATTTTTCAGTCTATTCAAAATTACTTTTCGGCTCACATAATAAATTATCATAGAAAATCGATATAAATGCCAGTTATACTTGAATTCTTTCAATAATTTCTCGTTCAATTTGTTAAAACGTACGTGGCACTGTGCAGACAGTATCGCTTAGATTTCATTTCCCTTAACTTATATGCTTATGTTTTTCTTTCACATTCTCTCATCTCTAAAGATTATATTTTAAGCTTGGGAGTTCGGATTACGTAGTACTTGCATTACAATAATTATTTTATCTTTACCATCGTCCTTTTATGCACATTATTATTCAAAATCATAGAAAAGGTACTAATTACATCTATACACATCACTTAGAACATATATAGAATTATATTCGCTAAAAAATAATTTTATTACAATTAAATCATGAGAATGATCAAAGATCCTCTATCAATTAATCAGTACTAAAAATCTAAACTAAATATATACTTCTTGATCACGTTCACTCACGTAGCAAATAGCTCAAAAACTTTGTATCTTTACTTTTGCTTATATTATTGGAGTTACGTATCGACGAAGAAAAAATTATATAATCATAATAAACACAGAGATCCATGTGAGTTTGTTTACATTAGATATTAATGGAATTATGTCTAAGAGTAAAGTCGGTCAGTAATACAATGTGAGTCTGCTGAGTTAAAATGATACGCAAAAATGTTATCAAAGCAAACTTTAGTGAATTAGCTTAGGCGTACTGAAGTAAATATTTTTTAAGTTTGCATTATCAAATAAACAAATGAAAATCAAAAACAAGCTTTTCTAAGTATTTAAATTAATTGTATACAGTTATTCAATAAACTCTCATATACAAAGTATTCATTTGATTCAAAATTTCAAGTAGTAATTTTACAATTTCCCAAATATTTTTCCTTAATCTAATATTTTTTAATAACATTGCGAAGTCTACAAATAATACTTTGTATTTTTAAAACCTATCTTCTTTATATATTAGTCATTTAATAATTTGCCAGATATTGATATTTTTATAACAATTAATAAATTTCGAATTTTGCAATAAAAAAAAAATCCATTATAAAATGAACGAAATAAATATTTGCAACCAAACGTTCAAATCGATTTGAAATTAGTGATGTCATTACAAAAACCTTTTAAGAGAAATCTATTTAATAAAATATTTCATGATATTTAAAAATTATAAAAATATAAATAATTAAAGAAATTGATTTTAATTGAAAAGTTTGAGATACAAAATTCACTATAGTCTTCTTTAATACGAACAACATAAAATACTGCACGAAGTAAGCTCTCTTAAATTTTTCTTTCACGTTTAAAACAATTAATGATACACGCATCCGAATTCTGATTTTAGAAAAAGTAATGGTCAATTGATTGTGCATTTTCGTCCATCGACGTTATATATTACAACATGAATTATGTGCAGCAATAAAAAATTTCATTTACGTCTATACGTAGTTACCAGTCACTCTATAAATTCGGTAGGCACAGCGAACCCTCGAGTCGATGTTACTATTTCATTGCTGAATAAGTAATATTTCTTTTCTTTTACTAAATGTCAGTACTGATTAGTTTATTTAAATCAATAACTTCAAATTATTAGCGAATAGATGGTGCAATATAGTTATATAATAGTTATAGTGTTTGGTACAATTTACAATTATTTAATTTCATAAGGCATCCAAGTCGATTATTGCCAATTAAGTATATGAATTATAAATAAAATGATTTAAAAAAAATCTATTTTGTATTTGACAGTCTTAGTGAATAAATAATATTTGTAAGCATTATATTAATTGATTTAATAATTTATGTATTATAACAGAAATTGAATGATATTAGATTTTCAAAGATTAAATATTTAGTCGGTGAAATACTGACTCTGAGAATTTCCTTAATTTGTTATAAAAATGTTAAAAATAATAGTTAATCGGCTTATTAAAGAAATTACGAAAGAATATTATTATTTGTAAAATTGCGCTGTTAACTTAGCTTACACATCATTTTTAACTTTTGATCTGATTTTTATATAAAATGTTATATTACATTGAATTTCATTTTTATATATATGAACTGAAAAATTGTAATTGGCAATTAAAAGTTTGATTAATGTACATACTATAAGCAATGATTTTTATGATTTATAAGTAATATTCACATTCACGCACAATAATATCTCAAATAAAAAATGTTCTTATACTTCCATTATCATTTGTCCAGTTCATTATCAATTAAATAAGTAATCGAGCTCTATCACAAATATTTATTTGTTCACAGATGCAAAAATATCAATTCAAGTTAGTACCTCAAGGTCAACTATTATATTCAAATACTGTCATTGTACATACAAAAAATTGTCAAAATAAAAACGATCTATGTAAATTCTTAAAAATAACGCGATTGTAAATAATTTGCAAATGAAATCGTATTTAAACATATTTAAATCATTTAATCGATGTACTTACAAGAATTCACACGAAGAAAGATAAATTCGTTATTTTTCTAAAATAATGAGTTGGAAAAAATTGCAATCCATTCATGCAACTTAATAATGCAACCAATATAATTCAACCCTTTCATTTTAATTTACAAAAATTTGAATGCAAAATAAAATGAGAATTTTTTCTTTTAAATACGATCTAATACTTTCCAATGTGTTTTTATAGTTTGTACAAAACTATGACATTTCAGTAAAGGAAATAGAATATTTTTCATTTGAATAAGCTCATAAATCTTAGAATTCTAAAGCGATTCACATGGTCTATGTAGATGTACATTTTTCAAAAGAAAATAAAAATATAAATCTGTTAGGCCTTATAACGTTGTTGCGAACACATTATAATGATTCATTTAGCAATTGGATCGACACGAGGAAAACGTGTAATCATCGATGTAGAGCGACAGGACGTACGAACATACTCTTTCTCTCTCAAATATCTAATTGTGTATTACTTAATGTTGCTTATTTTTACGACATAATATAATTATGCTGCTTCTATTTTATTTTTCATAATTAAACAATTGTTATCATTTCCTTTTACCTGTCTTTTCTATGCATATTCTTTTATTCGCTTTCGTTCTTTCTCACGTTTTCTCTTTATGTTTGTTATAATTCATATTTATATTCATGAATATATTTTGCATATATTCCTTAAACTTGTTCCGTTCTGTTCCAAACGTTTGCAAAACAGACTTGGCAATATCGATAAGCAACGAAAGCTCAGATATACTTCAATGTCGTATAACTGCTTTAAAAATTGATCGTTTGACCTCGGTTCAGATATATGTGATTTATTTTGTTTTCGTTGCTAACTTGAAATTCTTTCTTTACTATTAGAATTATGATTTTATCGTTTATGTATTCAATTACTATATAATTTCTAATTTATAGAATGATACGATAGCTATACAGAGTTAAGAATTAGGCAGCAAGCCGTGAATGAGAGAAATATTTCAAGCAGTACAAAAGTCTTAAATTCTTTACTGTCGTTTTTATGTAAACGTTAAATGTAAATAAATACTAAGAATTATAGTCAGTCTGTCTTTTTTTTTTAGTTCTTCCTGTTAGAAATTTTGGAATAAGGAGAGGAATAAAGCGTTTTATACGTAAGAACACGAAAAAATTAGTTGCCCTTTAAAGTGGTTGGTGAAAATCAATATTCTGTAACAAAATAATTTACTGAATAAAAGTAAGATAAATTGCATTAATATATGTGAACTTTCAATTAAATTATAATAAATTAAATGACTAATGATGCCACAATATTCAAATATTATTAAACAAGTAATCAATAAAATTTTCATTTTCATTTTATTGTAATATCGCCTACTTACGTGTTTAATCACGAAACACGATTAAGAAATATAGAATTCATTTGTAAATATTTGCTGATTGATGCCTGACTACAATTTGATATTTATAAATTGAACGAATTTATTTTTAAATGTTATTACTGTATTTAATGTTAATTTAAAGCAATCTTATTAATTAGTTGTTACATAATATAATTTTCATCAATTTAATTATCGTCTCTTAAAAGACAAAATAGCAAAAATGTCTGATTTTCGTGTCGTTACCTGTATGTGCGTGCATATACTTGCGCGAATATAAATATGTATTGTAGACGTATACAAAATCCATACAAAGTATTGTTTATTAGAATGCATGTAATGGATGTCATGGTAAATAATTGTACATATACCCTAAATAGACGTTATAGACTCGATAAAAGACATATCTGGCCTCATTCAATTAAGGTATATGTATACTTGTATTTTGTAAGCATCAGTGCTTAAAAAAGCAAACTGATGTTTATTTCCTTCGAAAAATTCTTAGTATTACTTAAACCAATTGAAATTAAAAAAATAAAAGAATGTAAAATAGTGTATGAATTTTCTTCGTCATAAAATTAAATTGGGTACAAACTTTTATATTTTTAATTTAATATAAAAGTAAACATAAGTTAATATAACGTAAATAATTACAATTTACATTGATATATTGTAACTTTTGCAGTGCGACAGATGTATGTTGTGCTAATTCTATATAACAGGCTTTCAATAATTCTTGAGAAAATGAATGCTTACAAATTATTCAATCAAAATACTATAGTGATGTATTTTCTTACTTAAGAAAGTATAAAATAAATAGTCGGAGTATTACAAATAGCAATTTTGTAGTTACAAAAAATTTTATAAAAATGAGAAAATCAATTATTATCGATTACGCAAAAATTAATGAATATTTGTAATTGATAACCTACTCGCTAATAATAGATTTTCATAATAAAGACTTAAAATGGTATAAAAATGTATAGAGAATAAAAATATATATAATAAACTATAGACCTGGAAAAAGTAATATATACATAAGTTAAATCTTATTTTATTGTACATAAATACATATCTAAAAGTCTCGAGTTGTGTAATTAAATATTCTATTGTAGAAGCAAGCTTAAAATACTTTTTTCCTATTGCAAAACTTTTTCAATTCGTTTCTAAAGACTTTTAGAAATATCTCCAACTATTTTACAAGTACTTTCTCTAAAGTAGTGATTGCACTTCGGACAACTAAATGTTTAAAATACCGAGAAAAGAAATGCAAAATCTTAAAACGTGCATGGGATAAAATATGATGGTTGTAGTCGCAAATTTGTGTACATGTATACAATAATATAAATGGAGTATGTCGAAATAGAATATTGATTTATCTGAAATTTTGTAGGATCGCCGGGCAGAAGTGCCGAGGAGATGCTATGACGTATTTAAAATCGATACATTATTTAGACAATATAATAACAGTACTTATAAATTATAGTTTTTCTACAATATCATCTAACTTCTTATGTTTTATGTAGAACGTTATTGTTTATACGATATATACGTGGCCAATAAGAACAGATTTGTACTTGCATTGAAATTGTTTAAGTTAACTCCAATCACTTTGCACAGCCCAGTGTAACATGTATCATTAATATGATGTATTATTAATATTTTTAGTTTTCATTTATCCTTGAAAAATACAATTTGCACTTCATTTTTATTTATGCTTTGTTTACATGTTTTAACCTCGACTGGATGGCAGCATTCTTATAAAAAATCCACATATTTTGCTAATTAGTTTCGAGGACTTTCTTTAGGATACTTTTTTCTTTTGTTTTTTTCTCTTTTTTTTTTAATAATTAGGGCTTCTCTGATAAACGCTTATTATTTTAATTATTTTTTGTTCCGGTCTGTCTTTATGATATTTCGTATGATTCTGCATTACGTTGTTATTTCCAACGCATTTTTTTTTCATTCTTCGTAAGATTTTTTTTTGTTCCACATATCCTGCCGATACAGAAGAAAAGAGGACTTGACAATACTACGCATCTGAGTCGTTAGACACGTTAATATATCACAGATGTTTGATCGGAATCTCTCTCTCTCTCTCTCTCTCTCTCTCTCTCTCTCTCTCTCTCTCCATCCGTCGGCTTCACTCATATTTCTCTTTCACTCAGTAAAATTTGTTTTCGATAATAATTATTATTTTATCTCCCTCTTTGAACTCGTAGGAAAATAGCTGTTTATCTACAATTATTATTTTGGATGTAACAATACAGATGCTTTTAATACTCCTCTTCTCTCTATTTCGGTCAGAAAAAAGCATTTATTTTCAAGTTGCATTTCAAAGAATGTACAGAGATCTCTTGTTTGGTTTTTCTCTGCTTAGTTTACATCGCTTTTGTTTTCTCTCACTAAAATGCAATATACTATACATGGGTTAAGCAGAGCGTTACGACGCATAACTCTGAACTCTTTCTCATCGCCGTACTGAATTTCTTACTCTAAGAGACTCGCATGGCTGTGTAGTTTTCGTTAATAAGATAATTTTTTGCATAGTCTTCTATGTGATTCTCATCACGATTATTAGCATCGTCTTCATAATTGAAAGAGTCTTCGAAGATGCGTTCGTCAGTTTTTCCTACTGTTTTTGTTTATTTACTTATGCGCATGCACGCGTGTATGTTTGTGACTACGTATGCTCTTTTTTTTCATATATTTATGCTACTTTCTTTCACCTCTTTGTCCTCCCACACTCACATTTCCACCTCGCATTCACATTCTCTCTTTATATGTATGCGCGCGCTCGCTCGATCAATCGCGTATTTCATGCTTGTCATTATTTTTCTTACATTTATCGTTTACACCTAATGTATTTATATAAATTTTACTCGTGTACAGTCAAAGACGAATAGTAATATTGCTATAATCTAAGAATGTAAAAAGAAAGAGCGACGTCATTATAATATTCTTGTGTAGTATTTCGTATCTTTCCCGCTGTTTTTTGTTAGTTTATTTTTTCTTGTTTTCGGCCGCATAATGATGGCGCGCGCTGCAGATTCGTGTACATAATTAACTATTTCTCATATGCTGCTTTACGCTTTATTTCGTTCACGTCCTTACCATTAGTTTCGCGTTATAATCATTGTCATCCACATTATTACCCTCTCTGACAGTTTAAACGTTGGCGATCAGTAGAAACTACTCCTTTCAATTCTGGTGTTCTTGCATTAATCATTATTTCGTATTATTTGGGCCTAGGTCGCAGCAGCTGCTACCTACGCGGAATTAAGCCGTTGCTCGTACCTACAGTTGGTGTCATCTCTAACTCTACCAACAATGGAAAGTGGTCTGCAAATAATAAAGTTCATATAAGCATGTATTGTCCAGTTAACAGATGCTGCTGGCACAAAACTTTATCTTTATTCGATTTATTTACACGAATTATATATACCCGCGATATAATGCAATGTATAATGATTTTTAATGAAAAAGATCAATTCAATATTATCATCGTGATTAAATTAAATTAATCTAATTGATTAATATTACATAATATGCTGTATATGATGTATTTTTTTTTTCTCTTTTAATAAGATCAAATGTTTATAAATAGTTGCGAACTTTAAGTATTTATTATTATATCGAAACATGCAAATTATTATATAAATGAAAAGTAATTATTATAATTTACCAGATGGTACATGAGGATGTGGACAACCAACAACTTTGTGATCTCTAAACCATTCCGCACTCAGCGGGCCTAATAATCCCAAAGGTACCATGCTTTGCTTAGAATAAAAAATGTAGTCTATGATACCTTTGAATTCAAATCTGAAAATAAGACAATTTTGTTTTAATAATACATTTTGTAATTTATTGTACAGATCAGTATATCAAATAATAAAAATATTAAAATATGGTCAATTAGTATACAACGGCATTTATAACGTATCTCTTAATAAATAAATGACAATATAATAGCTTGTTATTGTCATAATAATTATTATTTATAGATTAAAATATGATTTCATACAACTTGTTGTTGTTGTTTTTTTGTTTTTTTTTTTTTTACAAACTATGGTATATTTGTATTATCGGTATTGCCGTCCTTTAAACATTATCTAAACAGAGAATGGAAAAGAAAGTTAAAGAACTTACGTATAATTGGTATATGGCATGATGTCTTCGCTGTAGGCTGATGAAAGTTTAAAAGAATGGGTGAATTCATTGGCTTTATCACAACCGGAAATCTTTTGTAAGCATGATTTGTAAGCCAAATCTTTGAAATCCCGATGGTCTGCTGCTACTCTGCCCGAGGTTAAAAATTCAATCACGCCTGTTTGAAAAAGATTATTATCAGCTTTTATCTAACATGTAAGTCACACTCGTAAATGAGTAAAAGACTTAAAGCAAAATAGTTTATTTACTCGTTAATATTATTTAACCAATATTATTTACTCGTTACGAGCTTTGTTGGTAGGTCGTTGAAAACGTGAAAATGGATTTTTTTTTTTATGATAATATTCATTTTGCAATGCAGTAATGTAATTTAATAAAAATCAGTTACCAGAATCAGGTAATGAATTGAAGTCCCCACAAATAAGTAATTGTATGTTGGAAGAGTCAGATTTGTGCCCAGGCCTAAATGACTGGCCAACTTGATCTAGGATAGATTTTAGTTCATTGCTTAGCATCATTGTTTGAATTAATTTAACATCGCAGAATTCGGGATCCCAATGTAGATGCGCCGTGCAAACCAAAATTGGCTGTTGTACTTGAACCGGGTCTGAAGGCAAACCTTTTATCGACAAAATTTGTTATTTAAAATTTTGAAAAACGTGAGAATTAACTTATATATATATATATATATATATATATATATATATATATATTTATTGAAACATTTTATATGCATACATTACTGTAGTATTATTGTCTATTGTTTTAGACATTTCTAAATTTCTAATTTTACATTTCTAAAACCTTCTCAAGTGCTTCTACTACTTTTACTATTAGTACTGAGTATTACATTGGCACAACATTTATTAACTAATAATATATTTTTATAATATATGTATTTCCTTATTATTATTATTATTATTATTATTATTATTAATATTAGTTCACGCCAATAGGAGAAAGAGTATTTTTTGTAATTTTTGTTGTTGTTAAATAAGATAATATATAAGATAAATATGTTGAATAATGAATTGTTTTAATATTAATAAATATATAGAAACGACAGAACCTTGATTTTCTATTTATTATTTTGTACTACCTGTTTTTATAAAAATATATATTTGTATCGACCAATCAAGTTCGCTTCTCTTATACGAAAGCCTATTTTCAAATTTCTCAAAAGTGAGCTTAAGTGAAAGTCAGCCAAGCAAATGGGAAGTATATTATAAAATTTAGTAGCTTTAGTCGAATCAGTTACTACTATTTCATGATTGTACCATTGTCCCAGGCTGCCTCCTTTGTCCTAAGTAAGGCGGCGAGGCCGATGTTATCCTTCGGCATGACTCTGTTTAGCATGTTGTCCGAGCCCTCCGCGTTCGCCATTGCCAGTTGATTAAATTCCACTAGGTGTTCCTTTATCAATGTGAATCTGTGCGACAAACGATTTATGCAATACAGTAAGTATATAGTTAAAATTCATTCGCGTACGAATTCATCACCGCGGCAATTGTAATGTGATGGATGGATAATTTAAAAACTTTAATAATTCTCGATTAATGTGCAATGGAGGCAGATCAAGATACTGTAAAATTTAATGAGTTTCATTGGCGATTTGACTGTAAGTTCAATGGAAATAAACTCACTTCGCAGTTCTGTAGAATATAGCGCAACCGTCAACGTATTTCCGATCATTTTCAGCCATTGTTTTAGCTCGCGATTTTGGTGAAAATATGCCGTCGTAGCCGTCCATCTTGAGCTCTGGAAGGAAGAAATTGTAAAATTGGTCCGTCTCAACCTCTTGCAGACTGATGATGTCTGCCGCATAATGCCTGATTTCATCGAGTATGCCCTTCTTGCGATATTCCCAATCTAGGGCCCAACTTGGACAGTAGCCGTACATCTGTCTTGTCGCGTATTTGTCGCTCAGCACATTATAACACATCACAGTAAATATACCTGTCAATCAGAAAAGGTTGGCCATACATTTGTCATATATCGTACCCTATAATACACTAATTAAACCACAATGTAGTTTTGTACAATTTAATTAGCCCGATATTGAAATACTTCG
The DNA here is from genome assembly GCA_030522565.1 of Ceratosolen corneri. NCBI lineage: Eukaryota > Metazoa > Arthropoda > Insecta > Hymenoptera > Agaonidae > Ceratosolen > Ceratosolen corneri. The sequence goes on along the minus strand of JAPYYT010002614.1, from coordinate 6,912 downwards.
AAATGGTATAATACAAATAATAATCTAAACGTGTTTTTATATTGTTTACAGGACATAATAAAATAATTTTAAAATATTCAAATATTTAGAATATTTGTAAAATTATCTTAACATTCGATTTAAAAATATATCTTTCATGTAAATTAATATTTATATATGAATCTTTATTCGAAGAATAATTCTATACTTTTTCTTAGAGCTTATTTAACTTATTATTATTGTCTGAAATTTGTTTTATAATTTTCCGATAATGATTAAAATTTATTTAATATTTATATTATAGACGACAATATACAATAACTAGCTTAATATTTCTTACACGCGCTGAGCCTCGTAAATTTTGAAACTATTTTGCAATTCAGAACGATTTCGATATAAAACAGTAGAAATATTACTTCTTTACAATTAATAGCAAAAATGCTTAACAAAAAAAAAAATATTATTATTAGATTATAAATTCTTATACTACAAAGTATGTGCTTCCATATATAAAACAATAATTATTTGGTATAAAAAAATGTAGAAGTAACTTTTAGCAATATCTATTTAGTTTTGATTAGATGATTACAAATTGCATGCAATACAAAAATTATAAGAAACTGCCTTTTTAAATTCAAAAATTTATTAAAATACAATAATATATAAAATACATTATTATTTGATATTGAATTAGCATAATTTACTTTTTATGATAATCGAGTTAACCCAATAAAATATAACAGATTATTATTTTATAGGCAAAAAATGAAATATTCAAAAATAATTAAAAAATTATTTTTCAAGATATAATATATTTTTATATAATTTATATTTGCATAAATATTATAGTCAATTTTGTAGTAACAAGACCGTTCTACAATCGCTATATAATAACGCTAATAATAATATATTCGTCTAAAATATATTTATTCTCCGAGACCGAAATATAGGATTTGGTATTATCATATTATGAATATAAAAATTAGTCAATAGTGTGATTTAAATGTCCAAAATATTAATTTACTGAAATTGATATTATTATCAATTATCGTGTCTTTGTATATTTGATTGTAATTGTAATAATATTTATAACTAATCAAATACAAAAGGCGGATATTCGTATACCATAAAAAACTTAAGACGGAATGGGGAAAAAGAAAGAATGAATAATAATAGCACACGAGCAAATTATAAATCTTATTAAAATTTTTGCATTCTAATATAATAATCAACTATTTGAATTAAACGTTTAATTGACGACAATATTAATTTTCTAAATAGTACTAAAATATCGATATGTAATATTTATTATTTATTAAAAAATGAATTAGTTTATTATAATACTGTAGAAATAACGAAATATAATAGCATTAGAATTGGATTTATAATCTGGAAGGGTAATTTCATATAAATTCTCCTTATTCGAAGATTACTTGGAATTGCCGTTATAAAAGATTTTGCTTATAATCGATTCTTTTCGTAAAAAGATTTAATGAAAAACCGACAATTCTAGGATTTTGTCTATTTCTGTAATCGTTCTTTGAAATAAAAAAATGAAGAAGTTTATTCATAATATAAAATTTTATAAGATAAACGTATTTTTAATTTAAAAATATAGAGATTTATTATCTTTAATTTTCTTATATGATTGCTTTCTTTATAATAAAATTGGTCTTGAATTAACATACGATACGAATTTACGTATGATAAATAATGTTATTAAACATAAAATAATAGTTATTGCTACAGAGATAAAGCGATGGGGGGGATAATTAATACTAAAATATTAATAAGTAAATGTGTACATCAATTAACGTATCCGTAAATATGAAAATACGAGTGACTAGTTTAACAGGATATTAAATATTATATTAAATAGGCGAATAAAAATCTTATCAATTTTAATCGGAAGTTTGATAAATTATAGAAATTAATTCTTTTAGAAGAGTAAGTTATAAATTATAGAAGTTTTTCTTGAATTAAGCACAAACGGTTTTTATTTTAATGTTTTACTCACATGTTGGTCTCGATCTGTTTGGCCTAGTTAATGGAATCCATGGTCTTTGTGGTGGATGATTTGCCGTAACTAAAATAATAATTTACTATTAATTACATGAATATTAATTATTACCCTACAAAAAGTAAATACTGCATTTATTTAGCCGATCGACCAGATGATACTGTACAATGTGAATTCACATTACTAAATATTAATTATATATCATCTGGTATATACATGCAAGTATGTACACATATTTTTATGAGAGTCAAATTCAATAATATTACAATTGAAATTTCATTACAATATTTTTAATAAAAATATATTTATTTAAATGTTTATAATTACTTTAAATATTCAATTAATATTTAATAATAAGTATAAAAATTAAGTGATTTTAAGTGCAAGCTTGTATGTCGTTCAGAATTAAGTATATATTACCTATTCTTAAAAATAAGCCAAATATATTTCCATCTAATTCGTAATTAATGTACAAAAGTTCTACTTTTTACAAACTTGGATTGTTCAAAAAAATGTTCAAAAAAATTGCTGAAAATATATTTAATTATTCGATTCCGAAATGTATTTAAATTGTATTGTATGCACCGCATAATTTTTATAACTTTTATCGTTAATTTTGTGTAAGCTAATTATTTACTTACAAATTTTTTTTCTTATTAATATATAAGATATGTTCTTATATAATATAATATATGTGTAAAATGTAAAAAATATAATTTATAATAAAAAATTAATTTAGTAGAATTAATTTAGCGATTTGAATATAATACAAAATACGGCCTATCAATTATATTATTTGTAATTTTAACTCTAATAATAACATATTCGTGACTTCACATGGACGTAAGCATTTACATAAACATACATATGGTTAATTCAGTTATATCGACATGTTCTCTTGTCTTTAATTTAGTTTTTTTATAAATATATTTTAAAATATATTTATATCGTTTATTAGATAATGATATATGGATTTAAAATATATTAAATTAGATATACTTAATATATAAAGAATAATACATCGAAATTTAAAAAATATATTTTATTTATATTCAAATGCATATTTTTATTTATATTTTATCGCTAATTTCAAATAGATTTTAATGAATATAATATTATTATCGTGAATATTTATCTTTCTGAAGGATAAACAGTGTTGTTATGTATCCACTAATCTTCAAACTAATTGCGATCTTCAAAATAATTAGCATATATTCCTTTAAAAAATCTTATATTATGCTTGTACTTAGTTATACTAATTATATACTTATTATAACACTTGTTCTATGTAATTTAACTTAAACAACCTCTTGTTTTACATATTTACATGGATTATAATACTTCAATCGAAAAGTATTTATTAACAACTTCAATGAATAGCTTAGGATCAATATGAATTATAGAAAAGATCAGTCATTGAATGAACAAACAATTTATAATTTGATTTCTAAGTGCGTACAGAGAGCTTAAAATTTCATAACTATTAGATTCTGTTTCTTTTTCAATTTATTTGCCCCCTTATATTTTCTTTTAACTCCATTCAAATATTGAACTATAATTAATTTATATATTTTGGTTTTTCTTAAAAATAAATAAGATTTAAGGGGTAGGCAATATAATTAAAAGTATAAGATTCTGTAAAAATTATTATTTTATAAAGTTGTTATAATTTTATTAAAAAATATATATTAAGTAATCTATAATATTATAATACTAATACATTTATATAGAGGTCGAACCCATTAATATCTAAAAATATGTGTTAGAAATTTAAATATATAAGAATTTAAATGTATAAAAAGAAAAACAAATTTGCAAGAAAATGAATACGTTCTTGTAATTATATGCCAGACATTTAGAGATATTTGAAATATTTGAAATTAATTCATACAAATCACATTATAAATTGAGTATACATAAATTTGATTGAGATATATATTATATAAATAATGGCAATAATAATAATAATATTTTATAACAACAATAATAATAAACAATATATGTTATAATATATTTATATATATATATGTAATATTATATATATAATATTAAATTCATATATGTACAACAATTTATTCTTCACAACAGAACAACAATTTATTCTTCACAACAGACTAAAAGGATTAATTCGAGGATTAAACAAAAGATCAAACTGTATCTAAACATGAGTTTAATGTTCTTAAGTTCCTAATACACTTTAGTTTAAAACTCTCCCTTTTATACTTATATAATCATGCAAGATTTCATTATTTATTTAACTTATATAATTTTTATTAAACCATAGAATCATTTAACTATTCCATTCTCCTGTAATTATAAGATCCTTCAATAGTATAAAAAACTTTATTGTATTATTCTATTTCTTCTCTCATTGTTTTAAAGTAAATATTTTTCCATTTTATAAAGAAATAAATTTTTATGTGCATAGAGAAATGTCAATGTGATTGATAACACTTTATTAATTCTTTATTACATTCACTTTACTCTATATAAATTCTATTGCATGAAAATTATTATTTATTATTTAGTAAATCTCATTTTACAATAAATTAAAATCCACCGCACGATAACATTTCCTATAAAAAATGTATCATATACCTTCAGATATCAATTTATCCATTAAAACAAATTTTAAAAAATATAATTTCTTTACAATTAGATTTTCAATTTAATTTAAAATTATAAATTGTTAACTAATCTAAAAGTAGTAGAGAAATATTACTTGAACCCTTGAAAATTTGTTTCTCAAAAGTTCTTTTAATTTTATATAAAATTTATTTGTATTTTATTTTTTAATCTATTAATTGCATTAGTTGAGTAATTAATATAAAGTTGATTTGTGTACAATACTCCAATTATAATAAGAGCATAATAAGCAAATAATAATTATTATAGTCGTTAAAATATAAAAATTATATATAAATATGTATATTTATATTTATTTTATTTTATTTTAATATTATTATATATATTAATACATATAATAATAAAAATGGTGAGAGAATCAATATTTATAATTTATCGAACCGTTAGACATTTTTTTAATCAAAAGACCAATTTTACAAAAGACTAATTACATTATTCTTATATCTTCCTGAAAGTTAAATAATATTTTGTTTAAAATTATCTGCTATATATAAAATTCTCTTAAATTATTAATAAATATTAAAATGAAAAATTATAAAATATTTAAAATGTAATAAAATTCATTAACTAAAAATTAAATGCTGCATTTAATACCACGCATTATTTATTTTAAAAATAAAAGAAATATTAAAAGGCCTAATGTAGATTATGGAGTATATATTTTAAAAATAAACATATAGATTAATATACTCAATGCATAATTGCATAGCTCGTTAAATTTATAATATTAAGTAACCCTTTGTATGTTTTATTTTCATCGTCTCGCGTATTAATTAAAATAATATCTATATATGTGCAACATAAATTTAAATTTGATAAAAAAAATAATATCAATAATAAATTATTGATATGCAATAATAAATTATTCCAGAAATTATTACGAAAGTAATGGAAGTAAAATAAGCAACTGATGAAAATCTCACCAATTGTATTATTATTTATTTATGTTAAAAGTGTACTATTTTATTAGTGAATGAATAATTATTGAAATTTTTATATAAAACTTGTTATCAACTTAGCATAGAAAGGGAACATAAAAATGCGTAAAAGGGAATTTAAATTCTAAAAATGAATGTTTTAAATAAAATAAAATTGTGAAACTTAAATGAAATATACCTTAAATTTTCCATTACGTGATTTTAATTATAGAAATATTATTATGAAATAAAAAATTACCTAATTTAATACTTAATATCATCTAATTTGTATTTTCATAATATTATCTCAAATTTTATGTACATAATACAATCTAATTTTATCCAATATTATCTAATTCTTATTGCAGCTTAAGTATGTGTTGTAATAATATATTAATTGACAGGGCATTTAACATTCGATACTGAGTCTCGAATTTTTAATTACATCCAAGTAAAGTGTTAAACGAGCGGAATATACTCTAGAAGGAGACAATATAAGTACCTGTGAACGTACACAAAGGCTTAATGTCGCCGTTGTATGTACACTCTGCATTTGCCCATCGTGAATGCTAATTCCGACCATAAGTGAATGTGGAATTTGCTAGCAAACGTTTAACCATAAAGTAAATGCATGCATAAAACAACGGGAATTTCGAACCTCACAAGGTTCTCGCATGACTAATTCCCGTATTAATTTCTTTTCGTAGACCAAAAATGTAAATTTGTAAAAGGCACAACATTTTATATTTTCATTGAGTTATTATAGTAATGAATATATTTATTTTGATAATTTCCTTTTGAATATGAAACTATGTAACGGAAAAAAACCCAACAATATTTGGCTACATTGTACGTACATTGCATAAAAAACATTAAGAATGCCTTCATTTATATGAAAATTAATTATAAAAAAATTATACTAAAACGTACATGGTTTCATATAGGACTTACAATTATTATTAAATTGCTGAGCAGGCTTTTATTTAATCGAAAATGAATTACATTTCTTTGGGCTGAATATTTAGAAATCCACTGAAAGAAAGAGCGTCATACAATTATCGCTATTTCTTTTACATTTGTATTAAGTATTATTAAATATTACATGCGTATAGTTCAAGTTTTTAAAAATTATCGAGAACCTATATGAAAACAAGGTATGAAGATTCATATAATATTGAAAGATCCTGCAAGGATTGGAAATACGTATGTAAACGGTATTTGTGACTAATCTATATTCTTGATATGCACTTAACAAATTTCCGCAGTTAAAAACGTGACAAATATTAATAAATTTTAAGTTTATTATCGGTCATAGGTTATTATTATTATTATTATTATTATTATTATTAT
>JAPYYT010002613.1:0-24204 GCA_030522565.1 Ceratosolen corneri | reverse complement strand
GGGGGGGGGGGGGGGGGGGGGGGGGGACGATGTCGCGGGACGATGTCGCGGGACATGGTCGATCTAGGATATCGCTGTTGGATAAAGTTGTCCTGGGACGAGTCTCGAGTGCGCGTCGCCAGGGAAATCCGCGAGTGCGTAGATGGAGATGGAGAATGCGGTGACTGCGTGGGCGGCGATGGGGGCAGGACAGCTGCGCCGAGCGAGAGAAATTTCGGGAGTGGCGGAAGGGCGGGGGCGTGAAACGTCCTTAAAGTGTGCCGGGATCGGAGAGACGGGAGTGGGTAGACTTGAGTGGAGCGAGTGAGAGAGAGAGAGAGAGAGGGGTGGGGGCGGGGAGTGCGGGGGGCGGCGTAAATTTATTCGGCGCGCGTTGAGCTGGAGTTCGGGGATCCGGTTTCTTGACTAGGTGAGAAATTTCTTGGATAATCGGGCGTGTAAACAAGTTGTTTTGCAGCTGCATCGAGTCAAGTTGAGCTCGATAACAGCGGTGTTTATGTTACGTAGCGAGGCTAATATGTTTCGGTCCTTGTGCACGAGTAGAGCGGTTTTTTGAATTTGGAATGCCTGTAGGGGCGCGTGTGTAGTGCTGATTGTAAGTTGGAAAATATTTATGTGTCGGGTTGCGTTGGGATGATGGTTGCTCGGCGTTAAACGGCTGTGTTTATGTTAAAATTCATAGCCAATTCGTAGAGTTAAGAGGAGAGCACTCGTGGTTATCGCGAGTTGTAAATAAATTGCGCAGCGGCGTTGATGGTTGTTTACGAGTTGAATAACGATGGGTTACGAGATGTTGATGGTGTGGTTTGCGTATTGGGGTATTTATGTACGAGCGTGATGGCAGATAAAATATTTGAAATTGATTTTGTTAGGCGACATGCGTTAGCCGAAGGATTGTGCATTGGATAGATGTTAGGATGTAAGGAAATTACGATGAGTAATTACTCGTGCTGATATGAGTAGTGATGGACTGATTGAGATTGTTTGGCGAATTGTTGTTGGGCCGAGAGAGTTGAACTTGGCACGGATCCTTTTAATCGTCGCGTTTGATAAATCGTTTCTTTGCAATTTGCTTGAATTTTTGAATTTTATTATTTAATAAGCTCGCTCGTAGGTAAGTTCGCAAAGAGAAGGGGAGTTATGAACTGCCGTTGGAGTGGAGTGGGGTGCAGGAGGAATTATGGGAGTGAGCGATTTGGTAAATAATGCTTTTAGAATTTGTGAATTCTCGATGTTGCTGAGAGTGGGGCGTTGTTGGGATTTCGTAATGTAATCGAAGGAAAGTGCGAGCTGAGATAATTCGATTGTCTTTCGTTGGAAAATTTACAAGGCCAAAGATTAATTTTAGGTGATGTTTAATATATTGGCATGGCTGGTTTGGTCTAAGACTTGAAGTTTGTTGGTATTGTAAGCGAAAAGGCCCCAAGGTGACTTTTAATTCGAAGGCGGTTGAGATTTATGGAGCAGGGACGAGGAAGGTGACTGGGCACAGTTAATTGAATATTAAAAACTGAATTTGCGGTATTCCGAATTATTTATCATCGTGAGGATGATACTTGAGAAGATTATTTGACTTGCGACGAACGATACTGAAAATAAAAATACTTAATGCCATTATTGACTGAAAATATGTTTCTCATTTTTATTTAAAAATCGAGTTTAAATTACGATTCAATTAAATGATGAATTATCAATGAGATAAGAAACTACATCGTAATTTGTGCAAAGGAATAGTTTGCTTTTAAAGATTTTTTGCGCGTGCGCGCGCACGCATAAAAGAAACTAAAAATAAGAATATTAAGTCCTTCCAGCCGCACATGGGTATTGTATTACAAAATAAATTTGAATTTTGTGTATTTAAATGAACAAACTCTTTAATATATGAAATAAGATAAATATTTTAATTCCACCAAGGATACATTAAGTGATTGCATATTATTCTTCAGTATAAATAGTTTATAAAAAAAGGGTATATTAATTATTTCTCATCCAATATATATCTATCAAACATTTGCCAAACGTGTATTTTTATAAGACTTTTAGAAAACCGTAGATTTTAATAAAAGTTAAGAAAATAAATAAATATATATATATATACATATGTATTTACTTTCCTTTGCTCGATATATTTATTTGAACTATATTATCCAGTTGATGCTCCAATTTTTTTTTTCTCTATTTATATGAATTTGTTGCGTTAATAAGGCCTTTAAAATAAATGCAAATGAAACTTTGACAATAATTGATAATAATTACAACAACAAGAGAAAGGAAAAAAAAAATTGCCTGGACAATATTCTTTTCGGCATTTAGTATTTATTTAACGAATGACAAAAAATGCCTCGATAATACTATGCCAATCGGAGATATTTTTATATTGAAAATTGATCAAACTTCAAAAAAAAAATAAACTTTCAAGTTTATGCCAAACGTAATAGTTTTTGTTACCTTAGAGGCACGACCTTCTAAATAAACCAAATTACCAAATTTATTATTCGAGACATTGTTTTTATGAAATAACTTTCAAATTAATGAAACACAAAACGAATTGTTATAAATAATTGTTTGGAAGCTTGAGAAATGCTTTTGTAGTATGACATTTCGATAAAAATAGCGGTCAATTGAAAGAAAGTAATTTTCGTAATATTTTAGTAGAATATAACTGTTGATTATTTTAAAAAGTATATTTTCTCTTATACATGCTCAGCCAAAGTTAATAATTTGTCTTATTTTGTAGCAATAATGGCCCAATTTCTTGGGGACAATAGTGGATCAAAAAGTTGTACTACTTCCAGTTTCGTGCAAATATTAAATTTTTGTATAAATAAAAGTTTATCTAAAATAATGGCAGCTTCTACAAGAGGCGCTAATTGTATTCTCAGTAACTGGAAAATATGAAATCTACATTCCCAATCCTTAAACTTGTCATAAGTTTTTTCCAGTATCTCATCCGAAGGTACCTATGATGGTAATAAATTACTAAAGATACATGTCGCTCTGCGGTAATCTCAATTAGCTTTGTAATACAAATAATGAGCAAGAAAAGTCGATAGTTTTCATCAATCAAAAAGCGAATACCTGTTTTGCATTAACTTTTTTTAAAGCCCATTTGGCGTACATTAAGAAGTTATCCGATGGTGCTCCACGTCCAATGGAAATGTCTTTAATGCCTATTTGCCACGATTACAGATTAAAATCATAGATAAATTATAAAAATCATCAACAAAAGTAAAAATCATACCTAAAAATTTAAAAACAACTTGCAATACCGCTCTATAAAATAGCGATGGTGATAAAACTTCATTTTTATGATTTATTCTATCGATAGATTGCTGAGCCAACATTCTCGAATTTTTCGAAAATTCATATATACTTAGAAGTGATTTTGACGTAAAATGATAACAACAAGGAACTATGCATAGGCATTTTATATCACTGACATTTAAAAATGATTTTATCACAGAATCTGTAAGCGATCCACAGGCATGTAGAGCAGTCATAACTAACTCCCTTCGCTGATATATATTTGGAAAATAATTCTTAACGAGCTGCACAAAATCTGTCGCCTCATCGATTTGCTCCACCGCATAATTAATCTGAAACAAATAATATTCTAGATCATTTCCATTCGATGAACTTTCTAATCGTTTATGCGAGGATTTAAAGAATCTATTCATTTCTGTACTTGGCGATGTGCTAAAGTTAATTCGCTGCTTAAAAGTAAAGTACGCAAGCCATGAAAATTGTGCGAATCCTTACCAAAGATGTAGAATGTTTATTCTTCTTATTAACAAGATTCTGACGAAGAATTGCACTCTTGTGATTGATTTGTGAACATTCGATGCACAATACAGGTAAATTATAATAGCTTGATAAATACAAAGAGGAATAGCCTTTGCCAGCACCCGCATCAATAACAATGCTTGATTTGTTCTGATTAAGCCATGCAATTGTTTTAGTGAACACATCAACCTCGTGACATTTTTTCACTTTCATAAATTCGGATGGAATAATCTTATGAACTTGAGCGTTTTCATAGTTAAGGGTGTTTAAAAAATCACACCGCGTTACAATGTTATGGCAGCTTTCTAATTTGAGGGATTTAACATTTCTTAAAAATGAATATAACTTTGAGTCTTCATAATCAGTTAATTCGTTAAACTCTCTAATTTTTTTAAAAATATTATTGCCATTCTTTTCCAAGTACAATTTAAAATCTTCTGGTAAGCAATTTTCCCATAAGTCTTCAGTTAAAAAATCAACCAAATGGCAATCTATCAATTTTTGATATAATTTGAGAAAATTTATTACCTTTAAAAAATGCTCTTCATAAGCAGACATTTTTTAAAATCTCGGTTTATTTTATGCATTAAAATTCAAGTTTATTACTTTCTGGATATACAGGATCTATTTTAACTAACGAACAGATCTTTTTAAAATTGACTTTAATATTTTCGAATCTTTCAAAAATATCAACTGCATCGTCGTTATCAACGGGAAACTTTTGTATATCCTCTATCAGTTTCTCTAATTGTTCAATAACCTTCTCATTATCAAATGTCTGTTGGATATGTATTAAAACTCCATAATAATATCCTAATTGTGCTGCAAGTGCACTGGCTCTGTGATATCCAAGATGATATCCTTCAACCATTTGATTCTTACCAGAAGCAAAACCTTCGTCATAACCTACTTTTTCAGCTAAGTCTTCTGCGAGTAATAAATCTTCAAATGCCTTATTGATATCAGCATCCTCATTATCATCTGACATATTTAAAACTGTAAAAAGAAAATTACATGTAGAAAGGAAGTATTGTATGCAAAAAACTGTTTCTTAACTATATGATAAAACTTATATTAATAAAACTTCATACGATCATTTTTAAATGTACGAAAATAAAAGTTAAAGGTTTACCAAATATAACAACAACAGCAACAACAACGATAACAATAATAACAATGATGATAAGTTACCCGTTACTTATTACTATTACTTAACAAATTAACGCACCCATAAGGTCATGCGCATCAATATAATCATTTAAATGACAATTATTTTGCATGAGAATTATGAAATTCAAACATAAAGAACAAAAAAAAACTAAATGTACTTTTTCCATATGTTTATTAAAACAAAAACCTTCTAAATCTCAATTGATAACGAATCTTTCTACATTACAAATCTAGATTATTTAAGCACACATTTATAAATCAAATTAACGATAAAGACAGAATTATATTATATTTGTAAGAACACTAGGTGCACGATAATAACTCAAGTATAATTGAAGATAAATCCGTTACTTTTATGGTATGGCGGTACGCTAAAGTTCCATTTCATTATGTATAAGAAATGAAAATAATATAGTTTAAATTTCTTTCACCCATATACATATCAAGAGATTTATAGTTAATAGAAAATTGTAAGTACATGTTTCGTTGCATTAATCTTAAATATTTATTTTCTTTGCTTACTTATAGATTATTTTATTACCATTCTTGTTTACGAATGGATAATACAATATTACTGAAGCAAGGCCTCGATAATCTGTAAAAGATTATTTATCATTTCAAACATTACTTTGTTGCTGCTATTTTTCTTCCTCGCTTCACCAATTCGTTCACTGACAAATGACACTGCGTGCCGAGACGAGTACCACTCGGTAATCTGACGGTAATTCTGACGTAACGGAGAATAATACTCCGTTGTATTATTGACCGCATGGTTGAGTCTCTTTTATTTTATAATAATATCAAGGTTTTCTGAGGTAGTGAAATCAAAAATAAAATGAACCTTTTAAATATATTATTACAATATATTTATGTTCTTAAATAGTAATAGATCGGATGAATTTAAGATTTAAACATGCTATATTATGAAATATAAAAATGGATTTTAACACTGATTCTGTCAATCAAGTAAGTTTATTTTCATTTACCTAACCTTACATTGAGTGCAAAGACTTGTAGGTCACTTTCTTTTAATTAAGTTTTTCAATTTAAATACGTAAGATTTAAAATCTAAATCTATATATAAAGCTATTATTATCAATGAATAAGACTTTTCAACTTGAATCATAGATTTTCAACAAAGAAAAGTTAATGTGCTTAATCACATATTTATTATTTAACTTATTTCTCAAATTTGCAGAATGAATATTTTTCAAGTAGCAGTGATAATAATGATGATAGTGACATCGAATCTCGGCTATATGCTGAAATTCACTATGCAAATATTATCGATGATGATAATGATTTGATTCATCCTATAGTTAATAATGATTTGACACAAGATTTGGAAATTACCTCATATAATTCAACAGATATCAATAACTTAATAACCTGTCAAGAAAGTAAGAATGATTCTCAATCAGTTGAAAGTAATGATGTCGATACATTTAATAAACTTATCGACAAATCACCAATTTATTTGGAAAGAAATCTTGAATGTGTCGAGTTGATAGACGAAGAGGATATTACAAAAGTTCCATTAGAAGTCAACTTGGACAAATCATCAACTACCGAACCCAATTTAAATACCTCAAATAATTTAAATAAAGTGAAATTATCCAATAAAAGATCTGTGATCAATAATAGCTCTAACAAATCAATCGAACTTTCTAATAAGAAATCCAAACACACGGATAAAAGTATAAATAGCACTAATAAAAAGAGAGAAGAATGGCACTCTAATTGTTTACAAAATGATTTAGATAATTCAAATACAAATCATTTAAGAGATTGCGTAAAAAAAAAAGAGTCACAGCAGGATGATACTAAAATGGAAAAGATCAATCCCATATATAACGAATCTGAAGACTGTATACAACTTTCGAGTCCCGAATCTTCTAATTTATTATGCGGCAAAAGATTACGAGTGGCAAAAAAAATAAAAAACAAAAAGTTAAAAAAAATAATCTCCAAACACAGAGTGACTGAAAATAAAGAAAAGGATCAAATTATAGAGAGTACATCGAATAAAATGATCGATACTGATTTAGAACTTATTCAAGTAGATGAAAGTGATAAAGAAATAATAGAAAATAATGATGATACCACTCATCAAAATAATAACAAGCGCTATAATTCACTTAACATTTCAGAAATAATTGACATAAGTTCAGAATGTTCAACAGACTCCGAAGAAGAAAATTTCAAGTATAATATGACTGTAGCAACGGATAAGAAAATTAAAGAGAAAAATATTGTAATAGATGATAATTCAGAAGAATCGTCATCGGATTGTCAATCTATTTTTGAAATTCCTGTATCCCCTAAGCCAATTCCACCGGTGATTGTATTAAAAGATTCTGATAATGAAAGTGATGGTAAAATATCCTCGAGTAATTCGTTAATTGTTAATCAAGAGGATGAGACTCCGAAGCGAGGAGAAAACTTTTTACACAGCCCAATAATTACGGGTAGTGATAAATTCAACATTGTTTCTGAAAGTAAGTGGGATAGTGATATCATTTTAAATTGTACACCAATTGAACCACAGTTTTCCAATTTAAGTGAAATTAAAAGGTCGAGCAAATTATCGAAATTAGGAGGATTAATGAAAGATAGCAATGTTATTCAGGCAGATGTTACAGTGCAAAAGAAATCGCTTGACATCGATGCAATTACTATTGCAAGTTCGAATATTAAAGAGGACAATCTAATTGACTCTGACGATGTCAAAGATGTATCAACTGAAACTGTAATAAAAGCTTTAAACGACAAACGGAAAAGTAAAGTTGACCTCAGTCCTAAAACTATTTCAATGGAAAAATATTTTTTTCAACCCATGACTAATAAAATGATCTCATTTTATAATGAATCATGGGGAGGCGAAAATTTTAGTGTGAAAAAATTGAAAAGTCAAATGTCACGTAAGATTATTGATAAATTAACTTTAAAAATTACACACAATTAATATGCTAATTGTAAAATTTCTTTAATACTTTGCAGCAAATCCAAGAGATTGGTTAGTATTAAAAGACGATCTGCTAAATAGCGTTTCCCATGCTAAACGATACTTTGGTAAAGTTTGCAATAATTGCCAAAAACCAGGACACAAGCAGTACAGTTGTCCCGAAGCCTATAAAACTGTAATTTGTCACATGTGTGGAAATAAAGGTCACTTTGATACTAGTTGTCTTAACAAAATATGTTTGACGGTAATTATATGAAAAATAAGTATTACTAAACGTTAAGAGCTTATTGTACCTGTAAAATTATTCAATTTAAGTTCCTTAGAATTAATTAATGTAGAATTAATTAAAATCCATAACAATAATAAGTTGCTTGTTGATTACCTCGAGTGTATTAAAAAAATTTTATTTTAGTGCGGAGTGAAACAGAATATGTATAAAAAAACATGCCAAAATTGTCAGAATCTGTTTTGCTTAAGATGTTATTCGAAGGGACACTTGTCGAACAATTGTCCAGATCTTTGGCGCCGCTATCACCAAACTGTAAATAACAATACCATTTACCTTATAATCAATTTCGTAATACAAAGCAACAACTTCAAATTAATACAATTTTCAATACCTTGTAGATAAATAATATTAAGGTAAAGATTCCAAAAAAATTGGGTGATGTTATGAAACCTGCAAACGAAGTATATTGCTGCAATTGTGCGAGGAAGGGTCATGACTCGATAAATTGTAAAAAACGTCAGTGGTCTCAGCACTTCCAAAATCCATCTTATGTATCGAGTTACAAGGGTCCTAATTATTCTTTACAATTAGAGTCATCTTCCGATACCAGTGATGTGCACGATGACATAGTTGATACGGTAGATGCTAATTTTGATAATGACGAATCAGATAACGTAAGCAGTACTCTCCGTGCTCATGATGCGAAACAAAGTAAAGACGAACAAGTGAGGCAAAATTCTTCCAGAAATATATCAACGGATCCTAAGGACAATCTTAATATTAGAATAAAATCTCGTGATATTAACAAAAGTAGAAATAATCCGTCATTTAAGCTATTATACTTAAAGTATCCATGCTCTTATAAAAGTGAATCGAATAAGCTTAAGCATTGGCAAGTACTATTGAATTTTATAAATGCAATAAAGCTTAACATGACAATTAATTTTCTGCTCAAGCAAAGTGACAAAAAAATAAACATAAATATTAATTGTTTGCGCAATCTCTCCTGTCCATTGAACAATATCATTTCTCAATTTGTTCAGCGCAATACTTTTGAAAGATCCCATATGTATTTGAACTGCGATAGAGATACAAATACAGTAATAGATCATCTATCTTCAAAAATTATTGAAATGAAAAATGTCGACGAATGCCCATTGGAGCTTTATGATAAAATACAACGATTATTTAAGGAAATGGGACATGAAAATAATTGGGACAATGATCTGCGATACTCACTAGTGTTTAGTAAATTGTCGCGTTATCATCAAAAATTATTAATGATTCTATATAGAGAAGGATTGGCCGATGATTCTTTTAAAAACCTACTAAAAATAAAGGACAGCATCAGTCTCAAGCAACACTACGTTCAAACAAAGAAATTGAAGAAACCGCTTGAAAAGCAATTAATTTCGATCAATTGCTTGTTTAAATATTTATATTACTACAATAATGTGTTTGCACCGTATAGGCCGAACAATTTATCCGCCTTGATGAGTCGATATAAAGAGCGTATCGAACTGTGTGATCGTATCTCTAACGATACAACTGTGTTTTTACCACAACGAACTGTGACAAATAGAGATGTAGTGAGTGCTAATGCAGTAGAGAGGCTAGACAATTATATAATTACACTAAATAATTCAGAGCCTCCAAAAGAATTGCCGCTGCCCGGAAGCACATCTACAAGCAATGTACCCATGAATAAAATAAGTGTTTCGACTGTTGGTTCGGCAAGTAAGCAAACAGAGACAAATACAAGAAGGAGCAACAAGAAAAGGAATCTTAATACGTTTTATAAGCTCTCCGAGAGTGCCAAAGATGCGAATAAGAGAAAGAAATTTAAAGCAATGTTTGAAACATTCATCCAACAGACGAAACATCTAATGGATACTGCAAGTAAATTAGATGCACCAAATATACGAAATGAAATGCGTATCTTACAAAATAAAATGAAGGACGAACCGTACGTTACTTTAAGAGATGTCAAGCCTTTGAAAAAATTGGTAAAGAGGCTAAAGCAGAGTAGGCAGAAACATCAAAACACAAATAATACATAGAATGAGAAGAAAGTAAGA
Source organism: Ceratosolen corneri (assembly GCA_030522565.1). Classification (NCBI taxonomy): domain Eukaryota; kingdom Metazoa; phylum Arthropoda; class Insecta; order Hymenoptera; family Agaonidae; genus Ceratosolen; species Ceratosolen corneri. The sequence continues at coordinate 13,979 of JAPYYT010002613.1, read as the reverse complement.
AATTGTATATTAATGACATTTATTTTGTAACATTACTTTATAAGTACTTTTGTAAAAACTTCTGTTAAAAATAAATTTATAAAATGTTATAAGAAATTGAAAGCCAACATTTATAATAATAATTTATTTATTTATTTACTTATTTAAATAGTCGCCTCTAAAAAGTATTCTCAAACAATAAAAAATATTTATTTACACACTAAGAGGCAGTTTTTTTTTTGTTGTTTTTTTTTTATTTTAGATTATTATACTTTTATTGGAATATTCATTAGCGCAAGAAACAGTTTTTATTTTTTTAACGATTGCGGTCCACTCAACACTTGCGGCGGAGGTCCTGGAGGTCTCATGGGACCCATTGGTCCAAGCATCGGTCCCATCGGTCCCATTGGGCCCATTGGACCCATCATCGGTGGCCTCACGCCCATCATCGGTGGCAGTGGCCCGTGCGGCCCCATCATCATTGGCCCACCAGGTCCCATTGGACCACCTGGATGCATCCCCGGCGGTGCCATCATTCCTACGATCAATTTCAATTACACAATTAACATAGTTCAATGCACTCAATGGTACAAATGCCCAGACAATTAGTTATTCTACCTAGCTCTTTGAGTCGCAACGCATATACTTTGAGCGAACGAAATCTTAAATTTTCCATCGCTCTGCCCTCGCTCACTCCTTACACTCCCACCTCGATATTCCAAAGCAAATACCCAACTACTAATCGACCAATAGCCAGCACTACTACTAGGCAAAACACACTTACCCGGAGGTCCTTGATTCGGAGGCGGTACACCAGGTCGTGGACCTAAACTGGGTGGTGGCGGTATCGCCGCACCCTTGTTCGGTGCAAACGGATTTGACGCTATTTTCCCGGCTTTGAAAGCGGCTGTCGTAGCATCAATAAGATGCTGTGCCTGCTCTTCCATCCATTTCTGATAAAAGTACTTGACATTGTCTTTGTGCTTGCGCCCCTGGCAGTGGGTTTTACGTACACTCGGAGAGTCATGTGTTAAATACGTATCGCAGTAGTCGCAATAATACTTTGGCATTATTGTTATTTGGACGCTAGACCTGAAACATTATTACGAGAGCTTTAAATTGCTGCCTCGGTGCCCACTCGCTAAGCGCAAAGCAAACTCATCTTACAGATTAACATAATTCATTGGCATTTATAGGTTATAAGGCCGCATCGTCAGCGCGTCCTTTTTGACTTACCGATTACTTTAACCCCAACAACACGTAACTCAACTCTTCTTACTCTGCTCTCTCTCTCTCTCACACTAGGCCACATATAAAAGCATCGAGACCGTCGGCAATAATCTATTTATCCCCCAAATTGCTGGATACGTCGAGACGTCCGAGCAGCATAAATATACCCCGTCAGTCCTAAATGCACTTAACCAACAAAAACCGTCCGCTTGCCCACTGTAACCAAACAACTTGGAGCGCCGCTTATTTATATCTCTGCTGAGAAAATAATCGAATGCGTTGGAGGGTCGGCGAGGCTGTGGGGGGTGATGGGGACGACGAGGACTTTGAGAACGAATATTATTGGAGATGGCTACTTCCGTCAATTCCAATTCTCCAATCAGCGCTAGACAATGTCGACTATAAGCTAATGGCCTTGAGCTCCTCTAGCTTGCCATTTCAAACGTCTGTACTTGGATAAAAAGCAGCTGCATTGGCAATCGCGGAAATTGCGCTCCCCTCAGCGTTCCGGGGTGTTTTCGAGTGTTTGGCCAATATTTTCAAGCCCAAATCGTCGTGGTCGTCGTCGAGGTGGTGGTCGAGGTAGTCGTCGAGGTGGTCGTCGAGGTGGTCGTCGTGGTGGCGGAGCCAATCACGAGGAGCGAGGTCCAGTGGTGGCGAGCTCTCGGCGCGAGGCCTCCCCCCCCCCCGTCTATAATGGAAAAGCCAAGGAAAACTTTGATTCGCGCCGAAGCTAATGGACGCCGCGACGATGGAAGCCAGCATTGAGGATCCGTGAAAAAGAAAGGCGAGCCGAAAGAGAGGAGAGCTCGAGCGGCCAAAGGAACTCGCACACGAGCTGTCATGGCTGACTCCGAGTGAGGGATACATTTATCGCGTACCGACCGTGGCGAAAACAGTTAAGGGTCCAGGCTAGTATGCGAGGCAGCTGCGGTCAAGGGAAAAGCGCAGAGCTGCAGCGGCAAGGGAAGAGGATCGGATTGTCAAGGCTCGGCCGTCGCTTGCTCGGAAATCTTGGTCGATAAAGGGAAAGTCGGCGAGGCGGTTGGTGGCCGAGGGGGGGAGTGAAAGTGGGTGAGTGAGTGGGTAAGTGTGCGCGCTGGCGATTGGAGTGTCGCGGGGAGTTGTCCTTATGCCTGTCATCGGGGCCGCGAGGCGTATTAACGACGTATTAACCAAGTAATTGCGATTTTGTAAACAAGTAAACAAGTGTAAAATGATGATGGGCTTAACCTTTGGTGAGTTCTGCTCCCTCTTTTGTTGTCCACCATGCCCCTCGAGGATCGCGGCGAAGGTGGCGTTTTTGCCGCCCGAGCCGACCTACACGTTCCTCGAGGCCGAGGGCTCCAAGTACACGATCTCGCTGTCGGAGAGGGCAGAGTGGGAGTACACCGAGCGGGAGAAGGAGTCGGTGGAGGGATTTTATGCGAGGACGTCCAGGGGGAATCGCATAGCCTGCCTGTTTGTCAGATGCTCGGCCACGGCCAGATTCACCATACTCTTTTCTCATGGGAACGCCGTGGATTTGGGACAGATGAGCAGCTTTTATTTGGGCCTTGGCTCGAGGATCAATTGCAATATATTTAGTTACGATTACTCGGGCTACGGGGTCTCCAGTGGCAAGCCATCGGAGAAGAATTTGTACGCCGACATTGACGCTGCTTGGCATGCCCTGAGAACTCGATATGGGATCAGTCCGGAGAACATTATTTTGTATGGCCAGAGCATTGGGACGGTGCCAACTGTGGATCTAGCATCTAGATACGAGGTGGGAGCCGTGGTTCTGCATTCGGCCCTCATGTCGGGCTTGAGAGTTGCCTTCCCCAACACCAAGAGAACGTGGTTCTTCGATCCTTTTCCCAGGTTAGTCGACGCTGGTTGATGGATTATTGGGTTTGTTGCTGCCAAGGGCTCCTAACGAGGAACGAGACGATGAGCATTGTCAATGGAATAGTCAATGGGATAAGAAATTGTAGATTCAAGGCCAATGTAAATTAACGGTTAACGTGGCCAATGTTTTGTGCATATTGCTCGACCAGGCGATGCATTTATACGTGTACATTGATATGTCATTCGAGTGGCTCGTTAATACTTACAATCTGCGCTTCTTTATCTAGATTATTTTTATCCCCTCAGGCTATTGCGACAGTTTGAGCAGACTCATGAAACATTATTTGCCAATAGCTTTTGTAAATAAAAGCAAGCTACATCTTATCTCGATGAATGTAAGCCTGGCTATTAGCCATCGAATGTCATTATCCCTGATAAACATTGCATTGCAACAAAGTTACGTAACAGCAAGTCTATTGTTGAAAAAGTGCTCTTCCGATGAGAACAAAATAATCAATTGGCAATAATCGAAGCCAGCAGCTTAATAACTAACGAAAGAAATTTGAACAATTTGAATTATGTAATGTTGTTGTCTGTGTTTATCCATTGCTCTGTGTCGCGTTCCACGACACAGGCTCTCTGTCAGGAATGTAATATTACTCTTGGCTTTAGCCGACCAATCAAACTTGCCTCAATTAAAGCTCCAAGAGCCTGACAAAGTCCTTGAACCTTACATTATTCACCAATTAACCTTTACAAATAACATTGCCCATCGCACATGTCAATTATCAGTATCGCACGCTGTCTTGATTGCATTCCACCCAAGCTACTTTCTTATACAGATTCTCAATACCTTTGCACCTCATAGCAAACGAACGATTCAATAAATCTCTTTGCCTACACGAGCTAATTCAGCCCTAAAATATGTATTGTAGAATCGTGGCAAACATTAATGCCAACACAGTGCAAAAAAATTAATCACATAAACAATGCCTAAGGCAGCGAGGCCACCGGCACAGAGCAATAAACACAAATGGTTCCTTTCCACAAACTTCTTACCACATAAGCGCAAATCCCTGGCCTTAACTAACACAATGAAGTCCCTCGTATTTACCCGTCGCATTTATTACAGTTTCTTTTAAATTTATAGCATTGATAAAGTGCCGAAAGTCACATCACCTGTACTAATGATTCATGGAACAGATGACGAGGTCATAAATTTCAGTCATGGCTTGGCTATCTACGAAAGGTGCCCATTAACTGTCGAACCTTTATGGGTTGAGGTAATAATAATTGTAATCTTGTTAGCTTTAAGTTTGACATGCAATAATACATTTATGGTTAAGAGTAGTACGTTAGGGGCCGGGGGTCGGCCATTATATTAAGGGAAGCCCCTTTAATAATAACATCGACACATTGCTTTTGGAATTAAAGTAAAGTGGCACGCGATATGCAAACGTCCAATTGTCCTTCTGCTTTTCTCTCTTCCATCTTTTTTCCCTTTTTTTTTGTTTTCGATTGGCGCGATACCGCTCGGTTATGCTTAAGCAGTCGTACAATGACGATATACGTCCTGCAAAGTATGGACAACATTGTTTTCCTTCGTTTTCCCAGTGCAAAAAGTCAATTGCTTATCGATGCAATTGCCCGAAAGTATTTTGTTCCGCGCGTCCTGAAATACCTAATTTTCAAGAGCCTAAAAATGCGACGAAAAGTTAAATCCAGTAAATAAAAGTTAAATCAACGTAACCGACCATTGTCATTGATAATCTGCAAGTTAATAAGCGTCGTGTCTCCCGTTGCTCGAAGCCAATTGAAATTTAATCCGGTCGTGCGTAAATGCGAAAGGGAAACTAGTAGAAGGTGAAGCCGTAGAACAAATCAATTTCAACTCTCAGTACACGCCAATTATGATCGAGACCTCTCGCACTGACGCGAGGCGTTTTATGAGCCATTTTATGAGCGGCTGGATTAACATTTTTGCAATTTTAGGGTGCCGGTCACAACGACGTCGAGCTCTACAATCAATACTTGGAGCGACTCAAGCGGTTCGTAAGCGTGGAGCTGGTGAACTGACGGCGACTGAGCCTCTCCCAGGGCCAGGGAGGCGGAGGCGGTACACCGGCACAACAACCCAACAACGCTAACAAGCAACTCCAGCAGCAACAGCAGCAGCAGCAGCAGCAGCAGCAACGACATCACGAGGACTCGGTGTCCAGTGGCTCGAGTATCGGCTCGACGAACTCGAGTCCGAGCTCGGAGGGCATGGCGCCGCCGCTCTTGTCCACCTCCGCCAAGAAATTAAACCTCCCGGCGCGCTCGCTCAACGGCGAGGCCGATTCCATTGATAAAGGGATGCCCGAGGCTCGTGCCAAATCCAAGTCGGATGCCAAGTCGGACAAGAAGGGCAAAAGCGGCGCCAAGGCGACTACGTCGAGTCCGTGCTCGGAGGCCCTGATGCGGCCAATCTTGTCGCCCACCCGGAAGAAGCCGGCGAGCCTTCCGCAGCGCACTCTCAACGGCGAGACCCACTCGACCAAGGGGGAGGAGGAGGAGGAGAGCAGCTGCCACAAGGAGCCAGCCAAGTCCAAGTCGGAGAAGAAGGGGAAGGGCAGCGGGAAGAAGTCATCGAGTCCGAGCGCGGAGGTGCCGGTGGTGTGGCCGTCGTTGTCACCGTCCAGGATGAATGCGAGCCTACCGCCCCGGGCGCTCAACGGCGACGCCGATTCCCCCAACGAGGAGATCCTCTACGAGGAGTGCATCAAGCCCAAGTCCCAAGAGAGGAAGAGCGGCTCGAGCAAGCGGCCCGAGCCGAAAGAGTCGTTGGCCGCGCTGAGCAAGCGGGAGCTCTCCCTGTCCGAGGGGAGGGAGCGCAGCCTCGACTGCCCGAGCACGAGGTTGCACTCGTCCGTGCCCTCGCTCACCGCGAAGGACGAAGAGCAAGGCCGCCGGCGACGTAAGAAGCCGTTGGTCGGTGGGCCGACGCCCGCGGAGAAGAAGTGCGCCGAGCGGCAGGCCCTTGAGCTCGCCGATGACGGCAAAAGGTCCCTCCCCGAGAGCAAGAACAAGTTCACCTGGTGCGGCAGCTGCAAGAGCTCGAAGGCGACGTCGGTGCCGGCCAAGAGCAAGCGCACCTCCTCGACGAGCCCCCTGAAGAAGCTCGGCCGCTCGGCCCTGATGGCGGACTTGGCCGACGGCAGCAAGATCGCCCTCAACCTGTCCAAGTATTCGCCGTGCGCCTCGCGGCTCGCGGCCAGCTCCAAGATCCTCTCGAGCGACTCCCTCGGGGGCACGAGTCCCGAGAGTCCGCTCCACGTCGGCCGCTCGCGCAGCCCCGTGGCCCCGAGCCCCTCCCTCGGCGTCCAGAGGCTGGAACAGCCGGTGCAGCGGAGCAAGAGCGCGAGCGGCCCGGAGAGCTGCCTGACTTCGCCGGCGAGCGAGGCGACGAACGTCGAGGACCACGAGGACCCCGACAAGGGGGCGGCGGCGGCGGCGGCGGGGGAGGACGGCGGGGGCACGCTCGAGGCCCAGCTGACTCCGAGGGCCGTGGCCCCGGCCTCGATGATCGAGCTCGGCCTGGAGCGCGAGCGCCAGGGCACGGCCCACCGGAGCCCCCGCTGAGACACGGGCCCACGGTGCCCCGAGGAGGCTGTGCTGCGCGGGCGCGCGCGCTCTCGATGACCCTGTGCCAGTGAGGAGAGGGGGGACGCTACGAGTTGGCGAGCGGGAGCTGCGCTTACGCGCCTGTTTCTAAGCTTTTATTATTGGTGATGAAGATTTTTATTAGCGAGTAAGGGGGGTGGGGCGGGAGGATCGAGGGATGCCGAGTAGGGGAGGGATTGGGAGGCGAGAGAGGGGGAGGGTGTAGAGGGAATGTTTCGAGACGCCGCCACGACTGCGGGAATTTCTTTCCTTGTACGTGGAATTGTTCGTCTGACCGAAAATGAATAATGAAGCCTGCATTGTGAATCCGTAGCGCGCCATGAATTTTACGTAACGTCGCCAATTTTCTCGACTAACTAATGTATTTTTGTTGTTTTTTCGCAGCGTCAGACGTTGTAAACGAAACCTTTCGAAAGTGTCCCGTACGTTTCTTACTTTCTTTATTTCTTTAGTTCTTTTGTCCCTATCTAACTGTCTGTCTGTCTGTTTGTTTCTTTCTTTCTTTCTTTCTTTCTCTGTCTTTCCTTCATTCTTTCTATTTATCTATCTATCTATCTATCTTCCTTTTTTTTTTGTTTTGTTTTTCCTTTTTACTTCCCACACGCAGTAAATGGAATCTTGTTTCTTTTATTTCCGATAGAGATGAACGAAGCATCTTGACGCATTGCTCGATAAAGATTTTTTTGTATTTGCTTTTGTATCGTTAAAATTAAGATCTTATTTATAAAACGTCGCCGGAACAAATCTGTATTGTACATTGTTAGACAATTTTTGATAAAATTTTTGTAAATTATTGGAAAAATCGTGCAAAGTGCGGGCCATTCTTAATGCTTTAACTTTGTATGCATTTAAAATTTTGTATTATTGCATATTGATTTTGTCGTTATTAGCTGTTTAAAGTTTAAAATTTGATTTCGTTATACCTATGTTGAGTATGATTTATGAAAACCATGCACCATGTTGTGTTATTTATGAAGGCTTGTTGAATCGTCTTTCGCGAAAGGTGGAACCATTTTTATGAAAACACATTTGATAGTACCGAAGCCGTGAACAATAATTTTTTTCGGCTACATATATTTGCATGTGGTTCAAGATTTTTAAGAGAGAGAGAGAGAGAGAGAGAAAGTACAAAAATACGAATTCCGTTGAATCGTTTTTCACTTTTTTATACACGTGCGTAAATTATCAAAAAAAAAAAAAAAAAAAAAAAAAAAAAAAAAAAAAAAAAAAAAAAAAAAAAAAAAAAAAAAAAAAAAAAAAAAAAAAAAAAAAAAAAAAAAATGTTGAGTATTATTACAAAATTAGACAATCGATTGACTTGCGAGTAATGAGATCTTTTGGTCGCGCCAACGACGAGTTTCTTAACTGTCGCCGCACTGTGATGTTCCGATCTTCGATATTTTGCAAGATGCATATTGCATCGACTAAAGTCGTATTTCTTCATTTGTTTCTTTGCATACGATAAATATATGTTAACTAGTATGATGTGGGGTGCCGAGAGTGGGGTACACGATTGCCGACCTGTAAACACGGCGATTAACTTGTGTTAATTTGGCCGCAGCAGCCACTCGTAGCTAACCGTTAAAAGCCGACTCTCGTCTGTAATCCGATCGCTCGCTTGCAATGGCCCAACAACAATACGTAAGAACCGATCCAGGAACTACTTGTCGAGCTTGCGCGTGCGCGGCAAATCCTCATCCACCTGTGCTCGGTGTTGAAAAATGATGCAAACACATCGTTTGACGAAGGAGGAGTGGCGCAACGATCCTTTATGGGGCTTTGCGACAATATCGCGTGCAAGCTGCGCTTCTCTTCTACGATCTTAGCCAACGCCAAAGCCAAGTACGAGAGCGGCGGGGACGAGTAAGCGAAAGGAAGGGAAACGAACGTCAGGAGCACCGACAGCGTGTCGATGCTTCTCGTGCGGCCCATTTTCGAGTGACCACAATTACATTTACGAATTTATACAAGTCCAATATTAAAGAAATTTACATTTGCAACAGAAGTGCCAAAGAACACTGACTAGATACTCGATGATTTTGTCATTGTTGCCTTTCTAAATGCGGGGAATTCTTCCATCTTTACTTTCACTTAAGACTAACGGAGAGATTTAACGGAGTGTCAATCATCTTGGAGGAATATTGTTGTATGAATGAAGAAAGATAATTTATAAGAACGCAGCCATACTACTCTCGGATTAGAGAACATTTCTTTCTTTTTCATTGTTTCGTTTTATTATTATTATTATTATTATTTTTTTTTTTACAACATTATTTTATTTAACACACACGCGCACATAGACACAAGAACGAAATATGCATTGTTCGTAAATTATCTATTTAATAAAAGTGACACACACGCGCACACACCACACCACACCACACACACTGTTACGAGCCAATTTTTTTTTTTTATTCCATGCAATGTTCTGTTGGTCATGTTTGACAATTTTTGATGATGAAAATACACTTAAGCAAGAACATAAAGTATTCAATTGTGCAGTAAAGGGGCGTTTAACATTTTTATTGCAATTCGCCCAAGAACGTTCAAATATTGACATAAGCAATACGTATATTTTTACCGAACAAAGGGAAGAGGAAAATATTAATTGGCGGTTCAAAATTTCAAGATGAAATCTGAAATCGTGCTCCTGTACAAGATTGTCGTAAAAGTCTCGATTACCAAGGTCGATTGATTTTTATATCCGCAAATATGATAGATTATAAAGAGATTTAAAGAAAGAAAATAAACCTTTTATGATTACCATGCATCGTTGAAAATTCAATTAATTTCTACTAGCATTCTGGAATGCTGTATCCTGGAGTTTATGTGAAGTAAGAATTTGATGAAAGACAAAGAAAAGAAAAAAAAAGAGAGAGAAAAAACAGGCAGAGATGAATTAATGTTATTAATGTTAACGACGTTATATTGTAAAGGGAAAAAAAGTGCTTAATTTATATTGTCGAGACCTTGTGGACTACTTTTATCTAGAATAAACATTAGCGGGAAAATTGTAATATTATAAACAAATTTTAATCGACTAGTATTATATCACCGCTATACTATGTTTGAGCGAAATAAAGCTAATGAAGGAGTTGAAACAAAGCGAATAAAGAAAAATCTGCGTCGCTTCGCCGCAGTAATGCTAAGCAAAACTTAAGCATTAATTTGCGCTTTGTAAAGAGGCAAGAATGCCCGTAACATTCATAAATGACGAGCCATCGAGAATATGTGCAGACAAAACGCTCATGTATAATGCAAATCTTCCGACGTAGCGATTGATTTAGCGTGCACGTAGAGGCTTATCGCAACGAAATTCCAAGAAAGTTACGTTTCGATCACGATTCAATGATAAAATGTTAAGGTTACCGGCTTTCGTTACTTCTGTGATAAAATATTCTTTCATTGCATTGTTATAGGAAGTTCTCTTCTATATCGGTTACTTTAAAAAAACAAACGAAAAAAAAAAGCAAAAAAACAAAACCAACAACAACAACAACAACAACAACACGAATCCTTACGGATTAGTGGTGTAGGTGTAGGGATACGAATGTTCGAAATTTCTCGTCTTACTTTTCAGCCTATTAACTAACTTCTGCTATATATTTAACAATGGACTAACGGTGGATGATGAGTCTTTCAATGTATGTAAACTTGATATGCTGAGAAAATATTAATATGGAGCGACTTTTAAATAACGAAAGCTGGCGTTATTAAGTACGATCATGATGTATCTGTAAGCAACAATAAATTAATGAGAATAGCTAGGGACAATATACTGCCAAACTTCGACTATGCATTAGTTAATTTGTATGACAAGGAGCAAAAAAGCGTGGGAAGGCAAATGAATCGTCTAGGAGCGACTTTAATGACCACAATACGTTTCTTGTTAGTATTTTTATATCACGAGAATGTACATATACGAATCACTTTATGGATGATTAACAAAGGCGATTAATAATAAAACTGCAATAGAATGTGTAATTAACGAAGCGGTCGAAAGACTGCTCCCGAACCAATGGAATATATCGAAGTTTCCTTAACTGTTTTTTATTCCCTTAACTGACAATGTAAGCGCACAACATATTGCGAATATTTCATACGAGGGTACCACAATGTACATCGTCGTTACTTAGCTTCACGTTCAACTATCCTCGCGAACATTGACAAAACTTTAATCGAACCTTGACACGAACTCATTTTCTGCCAATATGTTTTGTTGTCCTTGCCGCTCTCATTGCTATTGCTCTTGTTGCTCTTGTCTCTCGATTCCCTCCCCTTAAACATCTCATGTTCCATTGGTTCGTCGGGCTTAGTAATTATTATACATTTAATATATATATACAATAAAAGTTTTATATATATATATATATATATAAATATAAATAAAGTAGCAACAGTAAGTTCTTAGCGCGAGAGCGAATTCAGAGCGATCACACACACACACGTGAACGGACAGCGGTGTGCGTGTAGGAGAATTTATTAACTCGATCCAATTAACGGCAACATTATTTTCCAACGTATTCTCCGTGTTTTCCATTTCGTTGACAAATGCCAGCTCCTCGCCGCAGCTCAGATTACGAGCGCTGAAATTGTTAAGGCGTTGTTAATTAAGCGAGTTGAGCAGCTAAAGAAGGACGAAGAAAATAAGCTACCAACAGGTCCAGTGGCATTGCAATTTATACGTACTGCTATAGCCGAATAATTCGTAAGATTGGAATTAAAACGAAACTCAAAAGAGAATAAACGTACACGTTCATAGATCTGATAGGGAGGCTGGATGTATATGAGAAACAAAGTTCGAATATGTGGACGTAAATGTTGTCGCGTGTGCCTGTTCTTTGTGCATCGCGTTTGATGTACTTATATAACTTATCACCTACAAAGAGCTTCGAGTTTACGATACGAGTAAGCGTCTTGTGTACGGTTTCTTTAGTTCTCCAAGATTATTATGATTTAAGAAAGGTCTCATTGTTAATACATATATATATATATACATATATATAACGGATTAAATTAATGGGAATGAGTGTGTGGTGAGCGCGGGGAGGCATTTCACGATAGTCGTCGATACGTATAAAATTTAAGAATGTTACTGTTTAATTTCCAGACCCCACTTGTTTGTCACAATTGAAATATTTTAAACTATTATACTGGTTTTTACATTTATAATGAGTCGATGCCGATCGAGTGGGATAAAAATTTGGAGTCGTCGCAATACGGTTTAATTGTTGTTATAATATAATACGGCCATAAAGATATTTGAACGAGACGCATGTGTCACTGCAAGGAATAAATTTTTTGACACTGAGAGGCTTCTTTTTATAGTGGAATTAATGACCTGGTGTTTAGCCCAAATCTAGATTAAAGAAATCTTTGACTACGTAAGTGATGTTTAAATTAAATAAAAGCTAGAGTTTAATTATTATAACGTGATTATTTTATTAGCCATAGCCACCAAATATGCTTTAGACGCAGCTAACTAATTTTTAATTAAACGAACTAATTAGAAATCAATTAAAAGCGATCGCCGAATGCAAACGGATCTGTTCTCACTGCAATTATTTGCACGTACAATTGTAAAATTACACTCATTTACAATCACATGCAAAGTTCGAGTAAAGCGCTTACACACCCACACGTGCATATACACGTATATGCATATGTATATATATATACAGACGTATGCGCGTATGGGTGTGCGTAAGCGTTTACGTGCGCGCATGGGTGTATTAAAGTCAATATAAGTGAATTGTAGTCTATTTCTCTCTCGGTGTACCATCGTAGCTATGAAATGACAATTTGCTCGCAGCATCGGCCAATTATTCAAGTAGAGTATGAAAAAACGAGTAATTATTATCCGCGATCGCGTAGCCATAACTTCATTTAATTAAGATAGTGTCTCGGTCCAGTTGCACTGGCACATTAATGAGAAGTGATGGTCCTCGAGCGGCAAACAGAAAAGCAACAAAAAGTAACTGCGATTCGTAGAAATCGAGCATTGTCGAGTCGGCCTCACTTTAAATTACACGCTCATCCGTTAACGAGAAATACATTCATTTTTCTATCATACGCATTTCATAATCTCACGCGCGCATACAAAAATACACCCACACACCCCCGAGTTTATCATACTCGCCGTACGTGTGTACGTGTACGCGCGCGCGTACGCACCGTAGGTGGGGGGGATGGGGGGGGGTACGTGGCGAGGCCGAGAGGTGCCAGGACTCGAGGATACGTACATGTACGGACTTGGAAACATACGTGCCGATGCGTGCGCGAGCAGTTGGCCAGTATTTTATACTTTCATCGCATGTCCTGAGCAGCAGTGCGAGAAAAAGAAATGACATGCCGATGCCACTCAAGAAGTAACATAACAGCGGCATTAATTTACTTATATTGCGAGCGTTGAATGCGATGCGCGATTGCGCCACCTGAATCCCCAACATTTATGAGCATTGCACGTGCGCGTACTCTTCCCCCATTACTGTCGCTGCATTACTCCCTCGGCCTTGCTCTTTACAAATCTCCAAAAACCATTAGCTACGACACTCTCGGCACTTGGCTTACCTACACTTGCCATCGGACCGACTCTGTCTTACCTCCCCTACACATGCGCACTATTAGCCCCAGCCGCTCGGTTTGCTCGGACTCGCACTCGAGCCGCCAAACAATATTATCATTCCGACTCCCCGAAGCGCAAAAATCACATAACGAGCCGCCCCACCCCCTTACACCTAATACCCCGCGCCTATCGGGCTCCGTCTCCTCTTATCTCCGGCTCCGAGCGACTGGCTGAGGTCCAGGTGCTGGCCTCCGTCCAAAGTCCGCGATCCAGTGTCCGAGTCCGGTAATCAGCGCGCAATGCAGCGGGAGCTCGGTGAAAGCGGGGGACGGGGAAGGAGTGGACTTTCTTCCGCGGCGCGCTTCCAATTAGCGGCCTCGCGTTATCGGCCCTCGCTCGGCTTCACTTACGTCCAGCCACGGATCAATTATTGGATTGGCGAAAATGGCGAGGAGGAGCGCGCCCCGATAAGATTCCAGCGGGTGGTAACTGTAAGAGAGCGGCGGAGGTGGAGAGGAGGGGAGAGTGGAGCCGGTTGCTCCGGCTAATCGCTTACCTCGACATTTGCGTGTAATTAAGCAGTGGTAATAAAAAGCCTTTGGATTTAGATAAAATCTGAGGTACGGGGAGACGGGAGGGAGCGCGGGTCAGTGGGAGAGGGAGGAGGGGCTGGTGGTTGGGGGGGGGGGCCAACGATCGATCCTGTGAATTC